>CM042571.1:6517500-6582500 GCA_023630585.1 Cranoglanis bouderius | reverse complement strand
GTTCGGAATGTTTCATTACCTGCATATTAACTCTCCTAAGAGCCCAGGCAAATGATAAGATGATCAAAACAATCTTACGTTTTATCATTTCTATTTATCTGCTTCTTGTAGAAATCAGCATGGTGCTGCTGTTATCCAAAATGGGGAGGTAGTATTTTCTTAACATTGTAACAGTTTCAGTAATATCGTTGTGCCTTACGACGACGGTTATTAAAGTGATTTTTTCACTGTGCTATATGGTGGAAATGACAACCCACCATCATCAAAGTTGGTATAATTAGGTATAAGCTATTATATAATCATACTATTTTTATTTGACTGGTCACTTGAAATGAATGGGTTTAATTCAAACCATAATCACTCAAACACAAGTAGGCCAATAAATAAAGATCAGGAATAAAAAGCTATATGACTCTAATAAATTGCAAAAACATTACTGTACACACTTAAATAATGAGATTAATATTTGTATTTAGGGCGCACTGCAATGCCACTATCTGTATCTGTATCTGTTTAGTGCTCCAAATATTCATATCTGTATTTGCATTTGTATTTAAACCCAAAGTGGGCATGGCCTAAACTTGAAATTTTTTTTTTTTTTTTTTTTTTTTTTTTTTTTTTTTTTTTTTTTTAATAAATAAATATGAACTGTACCACTATGCCCACTGAAAACACTGGGAGAAACTGGACAGTAAAATGCCAGCATTGTCAGCATGTCTTAAACACTGTAAATGGTGTAAATGCATTGCATATTTAGCACATGCACATCACAGCAAAAAAAAAGAAGAAAAAAACAAAGTGCCCCTCTATCCGTATTTGTATCCATTTAGAACACATTATCTGTTCAATCCGAATTATTATTATAACTGAAAATTGCTATATTTTAGTGTTTTTTTTAAATGCATTAGGAATTTATTTTAAGTAAAATTTTTTATACTAAAAATGCCTAAAATGTCTAAAAATGCACATCAGTTAATCCTCCTCAGAGTTTCTGAGTTTGAACAATACACATCTTTGTGAGTTCCCTCAATATAGTTAGTGGTCTGTTGTCCTGTACTCATCTGAACTCTAAATCCATCCTCAAACAGGCCACCATTTTGTGAACTGTCAGAGGTGAAAGCTCCCCTGGGAAGTCCCAACTCTTAATGTCACCTCAGTTTGGAGCTGCTGCAATTGAAACTATGCAGACCTGTCAATCAATCCGGAGGCACAAAAGAATTACTCTTTGACTGACAGTGTGTGTTGGACAAGCTCTCTGTTTGTATGCATGGTGCAGAAGGTGGTCAAAGCTGAGGTTATACATCAAAAAATGTCAGCTATCCAAATGCAAAAGTTGACACAAATGATAACCACCCCCTCAGATAAACCACAGTGAGAATTTAAGACAAAGTGTTATTGGGCATTACAGGGAAATGGCATGGCTTAAATGGGATTGGTTTACAGCAAGATGTCCAGTGTTGTGATTGAATCGTATTGGGTTTATTTTTTTCTCAGTGATGAGGTGCTATGTGTTGGAAGATACAGTACATTTCACTGGAACACCTGTCGCTAAGTGTGTGAGAAGGAATGTGTGTGTCAACGTGATAAGATAGTTAACCCACAGCTGACATAAACACAGCTGACAGCTTTGACAAGGTTCCAACACAATTTATAGAGTCATTATGTCAGGAAGCCTGAGACAATGAGACAATGACTGAGGAAAGTTAGTGAAAGCGATATATGCACTAAGAGTAAGTAAGGGTGATTCCATGCTTAGGGTGTCATTTAACTCTTAAAAATTAAGCTTTATTTAAAAAAAAAAAAAAAAAAAAAATGTGATAACTCATCTTAGGCAATATCTCATTTTTCATTACTGAAAATGTCTGCATTTTTCTCTTAAATAAGTAACAGGGTTTTTTAACATAGAATTATGCAAATATGCAAGACATTAAGACATTAAGGATTCTAATTATTTACTTTAAAAAAATTTTTTTTTTATTTATAACATACTTTCACTCTATCATTTGTTTAACAGGGTTGTACTTTTAAAGTGGCTTCATCAGTCGATATCAAAATATCAATGAAAATGGGGGGGTGGGGGGGTGCAAAAAGAGATCACACTTTTCTTCTTCCCATGATCTTCAGGAAATTCAGATGATGTAACTTCCCGTTGAACATGTAACTTGTGGGATATTCCAAATACTGTATATGTTCAGGTAACAGAGTTGAATGAATGTACATTTTTCATAACCTATAATGGACGCCTCATAGAATAGGAATAGGATGTTTCAAGCATGAGCTGTTAAAAGGTTTCACTCAATAATGCAAAAATAATATGATTTTTGAAGTATTTTAATGATTATATTTCAAGGTAAAGTGTTGTCATAGTGGGCTGTAGGTAAGTCTTATTAATGTTTTAAGTTCATCTGAAGAACAGTATACACACAGGTTGTGCTTACCTTTAAAATGTATTGTGCCTTTACATACCTGTACATATTTGCATGTAATATCAATGTGACACAAATCCTGGAATTACCCACAAATAGCTAGGGTCCCTGTGCGCATGTGCTCTGTGTACTGTACATTTTATTTTGTGCGTTGGCACCCTTGTGTATGTCCACACATTTATCTGAACACTCACCGTTGAACCTCTACATCAAGCCAAAAGGGGACTGTATTACCACCGGGTCCTATTGGAATTTCCCTTGGGATTCTTGGAGGCTTGGTGCATCCTCACATTCTCCCACATCTTCCATCATCTGAACCAATCATCATTCTTCTGCACACCAGACTTTTAATAGGAACCATCACTCTATGGCATGACTCAAAAAACATAAGAAGAGAACGTTGTTTTGGGCTCCATGTAACTCCTAACATTTCCACGTCAAACATTTTTTGAAAGTAAGAACTTCTGTTAAAGATTTTTTCTTTTTAATGAAAGTGCAAAATAGATGCTATAATCAGATCAGATTTGTAATCAGATACTTGATTACAAATCTGTATAATATACGCGTACGCTCATATAAATCTTCTCTGCCTCATTAAAACAGCATGGACAGGAATATCACAGATCTGGGATTATGTACTGTATATGTCACTAATTGTCCCAGCTGTACCAACAAATCTACAATAATGTGCCATCACTTTCCTCTCCTTAAAAAGGCTTTTGTTTCAAAGAAGCAATTTGAAGCAATTAATAAAACGACTCCGATCTTTGTGCTCATATTCAAATGGCGCATTCATTCATGGCATAAATTAATATGTTTATCTGAGAAAGGAGCAATCTAATAACTCATCTGTCAAGCATAACCCAGATGGGAGAGAAATAATTGGAATAAAACAATTACCGAATGTCTGCTCTTCCTCCATGGGGCACATGTTACTTGAGTAAAACAAAAAATAAATAAATAAAATAAAAACAAACAAATGAAGTATAATACTTCATTTGCTGATGAAATGAGCAAAGAAGGTATATCAGGTTAGATTCTTATTTAGATTTAATAAACCATAAAAGCTATCACGACTTGGGCTTTATGCATTTAATGGCCAATCTAATGTTACATTTGCTCTTCTTCCCGTCAGCATTATGATCTAGTGTTCTTTGTTAAATGTGAGCTCAAATCTTGTGGATTGATAAGAAGCTCTTTTTAGGAATTAAAAGCCGCCATATCATAAATAGCCACAGCCGGACATCCATCAGTCTGGTGGTCCGACTCCAGAGTGAGCTTCCATAACAGATATATCTCACTCTTAATGCATTTTGTGGTTGTCACCGGGTTCTAATGCACTTGGGTATGGTGCCACACACACCGAAGCCCCACTCGCTGCCTCTCACACACTCGATAAACATACACTGCTACAAAGAAACCAGCAGAAATGCAGAAGCTGGATGATATTGAGCAGTAATGGTGGATCTGTAGGGAGTCTGGAAGGTCTCCGTTTCCAATTTCTGCCTTGTGCAGGTATCTCTTCCTCAGCGATGCCCTTTTGTGGAGTCATGAGAGGCACTTTTTTAACTCCCATCATCCTCTACTCATCATTAACCTCTGTCCTGAATGCCTGATCTCCATGACTCTGAACTGGTTCACTTTATCAGCCACCAATTAAAACTAATTAGGGGAGAAATCCGACCATGTCATTCTCCTCACACTCCTTCTGGCGTAAAAAGCTCAGAGGACAGGAAGGTAAGATAGACACCTCATAGATGTGGTCTACGCTATAAATTAAGAGTATGCTACATATTGAGGAGATATTTTGAATTTGGCTGTGGAATGGCATGTACATGTATGTGTATGTGGCTGGTTGATTATTAAACCTTGCACACCTGGCAATTCTTTCATCTAAAAGCCTGATGTGCTTTACTAGCCCACTTTCATGTTTATTCATATGTTTGTGCTCGGCTTGCAAAGTGGCGCCCTTGCCCAGGTCTCCTGTGCAGCCCTAAATTTATGCATGGCAGCAGAAATTAATTAGGCATCAATTAACACATGCTAATCAGCAGGCATCGGTTTATTGGTGTTAAGTAATTTGTAAAGCTGTTGCAGAAAAAGCGATGGGGAGCTCTGGTATTCTGCTATCAAAAAGACGAAAGAAAACACAATAAAAACAGACAAAACATGAGGGAAAGGGTCCTTGTGAAGTAAACAATCTTAGCAAGCATACCATTGGGGAATCATGGTTGTGGGTCAGAATGTTGAGAGAAGGTTCGTTTAGTGGAGCGCGGTTCATATGAAGCCCGGGGGGGGTCTACAAGACCGGGAGATTGAGAGAGAGAGGTATAGATTGGGGAATGAGAGAGTGATGATGAGTTTTCTGTTGCATGGGAGCTGATGGGTGCCTCAGCAAGGAGAAAACCCAATGGCCAATCCAAAAGAATGTCCTCTGTGTTTAAGCTTTTGTTATCTAAAGCACTACAGGTATAGAAAAGGGTCTGCATGAAGATCTGCCTTTAGGGATCCCAAGTGGCATAAACGAAAAGCCCTGTCATTGGGAGATCGCAAGTTGCCACAGCCAACCATGGCCGGAAGCCAGGGGAACAAAATAACATTGCACTTTAGGTGGGAGGGATGGGATACTTTCTCCCCTGTCAATCACAAGCCAATCGTTGGTCTCCGTGAAGTCATGTATGTGGAACAGGGCAGATAGCACTTTCCTCCGAATGTGCAGCAGTTTGAAAAGTTGTCTGGCTTTGCATGAGGAAGCATGTGGTAGCCTTCACCCTCCCTGGTTGGTCATTGTTGCATGATAGGGGAGAGCTAATTATAACAATCTTACCTGACAAGATTTCTGAGAGGATTGTGCAGAGGATTGTGAGAGCAGCAAGTTATGCGATTCAGTTTTGGAAATGAAGCAAAAAACCAAACAATTAATCTATTGTACATCAGCTGCATAAGACATGATCATATCCACTTTCTATACGTTTTCTCAACTTTATGCTACCAAACAAATGAACATCAGATTGTTATATGTAGTCATGGCTGTTGATATGTTTCACATCCCACAATCTGTGACAGCTCATCACCATATTGAACAAGCGGGCTAAAAATTTATACTACTTATCAACATAATCAGGTCAATGTTTCTTACATGAAATTATTATTGTTATGCCTTACAGCATGAAGTCTCATAATAGGTATAAAACTAATATACATATACCTGGGAACACACTCAGGGAAAGACAGCTAAGTAAAACCATTCATTATTGCTGTTTGTTTCATAATTGCTAGGTGTTTGTAATTTCTCATTTCTAGTCTGTAACAAGCACATTAAAGTTCCACAAAACTTTAAAAAAATAAATAAATAAACAAATAAATAAATAAATCCACTTAAAGCTATTTATTATCAGTAAAAAAAAAAAAAAAAAAAAGATGATGTAGATAGCAAGAATTGAAACTTACTTGTATGTATTTATATCTTGAAAGTGAGGAAGGGCTTAGCTCGCAATCATGGTCAAGCCATGTTCTTAAATCAGTACAGGCTTGAAGGGGCAATAATAACAGAACATCAGATTTTCCTGTACTTCTTGACATTTCTCTGTACAAAGCACAAAACTATCCTCAATTAGCCCCCAAAGAGGCTAACTGTTTTGATAAAGAGGCTTTTCACTTCACAGCAATATGAATGCACTCCTAACACTAGTCAGATATCTTAAATGAGCTAAGCTGACAGGATTTCTGAGACGATTTTTATTTGTATTTTTTTTCAACAAATTTTAATAGAAGTTCATAAACCTTGCTGCTGGTGTTCATTAGCCTGCTGGCTAATACTTAAATGAAATGTTCGTAATATTTTTCATAGTCTTCACTGCTAACAGTAGCTAGCTGACGAACATGAGCTAACTTGACAGGACATCTGAGGAAAAACTCAGTGAGAGCTCAATTAAAACTTCATTTGAGAGCTGACAGAAACACCAAAGGCATGTCTTTGAGTTCAAACAGTACGGTCATAAAAAAGCTGATATGACAGTGTTTAATATTGTCGGATATTTGCTGCTGCTTTCAAGTGGTAATGTCATTAGTGTCTACCTGAAAGATGACGAAGGCCTATTTAAGTCTTCTTCAGGCAATGTCAATAGACTACACCAGGCTGAAAACCATTATGAGAGACCAACATAGAGCCAAATTGGATAAATGCACAGTAAAAAGAGATTATCGTAAAGGTCTACACACAATGTAGCAGTATTATTAGCGCCAGAAGAAGATTTCTTTCATGAGTTGCTGGTCAGCTGGATAATAAGTATACAAGCAAGATGGAGCTCCACTCAGATCTGGGCCCTTTGGCCATCTCGGTAATTATTCTTCTTATTGTGGGGAAAATCAGTTCAGTATCCCAAAAATCACATCACTGCGACATTTCAACATTTCATTTTCTGCCATTCCATTAGGATCTAAATACTGCACATGAAATGAAATGACTAACAACTGCATTGCCAAAAAGAAAAGACGATCAAACTAGGTCAATCTGCTCCTCTCTATGCTTCCAACTTTACTCACAAGATGTGACTGCGTATCACAGATTCATGTGGCTGTTTTGGTTTGTCCTTATCCGAGTGGTAGAAAAAAATGCACCTTTATTGTAACCACAAAAAAAAAAAAAAAAAAAAAAAAAAACTAATACATTATAGAAACCCACCCCATGGTAGAGATGTAATTGAATATGAATACATTATTCAGAATGAACAGATAATGGCTTCTATATGGATGCAAATACATATACGAAATAGAAGCACACTATTAGTTTGTTGTTGTTTTTTTCCATGGCATCTGGTTGAGACTAGAGATGTTCCCAGGTTCTGGGACACCACAAAAAAGTCATGCTAGAAGGAGATTTTTACTTAGTCTGACAAGAAGCAGTCAGATATTAATCTTGCAGGACAAAGAAAGACCACCATTCATTAATGTGAACACGAACAATGCATTTACAGCGATGCATTTACAGTGTTCATTCGTTCATCCTTAGTAACTGCCTGATCAGGGTTGCAGTGGTTTAAATTATGCTACTAGTTTGTTTATATTTTGAGGAAATAGAACCAGCTGTTAAAAAATGGTGCTGGCAGGTACAACCTAAAGAAAAAAGAAATAAAAACCCTTATAGGCCACATCGACTTCAGTTTTAAATTCAAATACAGATACAGATATGAATATTTGGAATATTTGGAATATATATCTGAAAAAAAAAAAAAGTTTGGGGCAGGGATATTATGCAGTGCCACTATCTGAATCTGTATCTGATTCAGATAGTGGCACTGCATAATATCCCTGCCCCAAACTTTTTTTTTTTTTTGCTATATTATTAATATTATTTGCTATATTAAACAATTTAACAATTGTACGCTGTAAAATGTGCTTAAAATATATTATTTTAATGTTTCAAATACCCAGTAACTATTGATCAAATACTACTGCATGCCTGAAGTACAGTTGTAATTGCCCATTTTGTTAACATCCATTGCACTTTCCACCACTCAGGTCAGTGTTGGTGTTATCGCAGTCAGTCTCATTGTACATTATTCAAGCTTTTGACCGGTGCAACCTCTGTGAAAGAACATTTTGCTTATTGATTTTACAATAAACTACTATATTTGATAATAAATGTACTGTATGTACAACTCGAGGCAGCCACAATATCTTTGAAATCACATTATCCAGTTGTACTTAAACCATAATTACTTTTTCCTAAAGCCAAGGGACCAATGGACAAACCGTTGTTTTATGGAAGGTGACATGAACTGCCAGGGGACTTGGGAAAATTTGTCAAAGTTATTGAAAAGCATATAATGCCTTAGTTCTAGTAATAGACACTTATCAGAGATGCTGTGATCTATATGTCATACAGGAGTCTAACATACTGTATAAGGTAAACTTTAGATGGATTTATGCCTAATCAGGAAATAAAGCAGGTGTGGTATTTATGATCTTTGGTTAAACAAGGTGAGGTGAAATTTTTATGCTTTTAAATGGTACAGTAATCTGTGTTGTCTCAGTACAACATAGGATTGTTTCCTGCTATACTATGGATTTTAACTTCTTGGTATTGTCACTATATCCATCAACGTAACCATAACCCACTTCCACACATCTATGTACTAGTAAACAGTTAATTGTTTTGTTTTCTTTTTAACTATTTAGTTATTGCAAATGTAAGAAATCATCATGGCACATTACAGGCAACAAGCTATTATAAAATGACACGACTTTGTACAGTCAGTCAGGCCCAAATTACTTTTTGCATGAACATAATGCACATTTTTGCCATACACGTGACAGTGATTTACCGTGCTCATTAACTAAACGCCTGCAGCCATGATTATCTCTCCAACTATAGATACAGAGCTGTCAATCATCTACAAACAGAAACATTACCAGCTCCTTTTATTGTAATGATTTCACTTTCATTACAACAATTACTACAGTTACATCATTGCTGTAAAAAGCAGAACGGTGTTTACATTTGAACAAAGTTTTGAATATGCCATCTTTAAAAAAAAAAAAAAGAATTAGTTCGATAAAATATACTGTTGTAGCACCAGGAGCACTTACAAAAGTGGTCAAAGATCCTGTGTGATCTTGTTATGGTACGTGTCCAGTTCCACATTTTGTGTTCTCTGGAAATCTCTATTGTTGGTGTGGATTTGAATTATGGTGAATTGCCACACTGCAACCATTAAGCACCATGCAAATACAACAGGATTCTTCATTTAAATGAATAGCATGCAGCCAGGTGAGGTTGCAAGTGGACACATAGCATTAGAGTGAATCGACTTATGGCTAAATCCGCCTCTGCGGAAATGTACTAAATAAATGCATAACCCAACAACAAGTTGATTACAAAAGGTCAAATTACATTTATTTGCCTAAGTGTCTCTTTTGTTCTCTCTTTCTCCTTTATCTTGCTTTTCTTAGCCATGGAGTAATTACAGCGTGGGCATGGGTTATGGATTGATTTGCGTAAATGTGTCTTATTAGACCTACTTGGCTCCCAGCAGGCAGTAGAGCAATAAGAGCCGTGTCAGCCACATTGAAGATGCTAAGACCGATAAACATAGATAACCCCTTTACATTTACATTCAAACAGAGCTCTTAGACAAAGCCTTAGCAACAGGCCTCTGTAATGAGCCTATGACTTGCCCTGGTTTTAAAGCCATGATCTTGGAGAGCAGCTTTAAATTGGAAATTATTACACATTAAGCCCTCGACAAGGGCTCCAGGATCGAAAATATCGATATCTTGCCTGGGACAATAAATCCAACAGATCTCTCTCTATTTCTTTCCAGCATGTTCAGCTGAACCGCACCCGGCCACTGTTCACAGCACCTTATTTAAATTTTCCTGTAACAAATTAATTCCAGCATTTTTACACGATTGAATTAGTGGGCGAGCAGCCGTGCCGTCACAAGTGTTCGGCTGCTTCGGGGGAGACAAATTGCTGGCCTGGACAGCGAGGTAACAAGCGGCGAGTGTTGAGTCCCTGATAATCTTCCCACTAATTCTCCATTACAGCAAAATGAAGCCATAAATCTTCCTGACAGGTGATCGATGTAAACATTGTTTCCCCCCATGATTGCCAGCGATCCCAGCGGAGGTACTGTCCGCTCACAATCCGCTGAAATTACTCCCCGCGTGAGCCCTCCCCTGAAAAAGAAACAAGGCGAAAGAAAAAAAGGTGAATGGCATGAAAGCCTTACATTCTTCCTTGACAAAAAAAGTCAACATTTTGCTTTAGCTATGCTAACCAAATAGACATGTTGAGAATTTAGCATAAAATGAAACCCCAGCCTTTTGAATAAAGGTCACGGTCAGTTAAATACAGAAAAAAATTGATTAATAAAGAAGCCAAGGAGAAAAATGAGGTAGATAAGCAAAGAAAGTGAAAAATGAGACATTTAGTTGCTAGCGTTTAGCAGCCCGGCAAAGGCTGAAGGCTGTGTAGTAGTGTGTATTAAATTACTTTATCCTTTATCGAGTGTCGTTAATGTCCTGTAAATGAGAAGTGGAAGTGCCCTGTGGCTTGGCCTGTGGCCTCTATCCATGTGCACTTAATTCAAGAACAGATATTTTAAGTTCTGCTTCTTGAAGCCTGGCTGCCCAGACCAAACCCCAGCTACATTTCAGTTTACACTAACCTCATCCATTACTGCCACCGCACGGCCTCTATTTCCTGATCTCAAAGACCTACATCCTAGATTTGTAAACCTTTAAATCCGGCTATTAAATATGATTCTAAATCTGCACCAAGCATATGTAATCTGTTCAAAAGGTGAAGTATCACTTTGTGTTGAGAATGATTCCTTTGAGAGTTATTTTTTGCCACCTCTAGGCTACTTCAATGTCAGGCAAATGGGCCTAGTCTTTAGATCTTTGACGATTCAAAGAACGTCTAATTTCTCATTTTCTTTTGTTCCTCTCTCCCAGTGATGTGACGAAAACAGTTTTGAACGATTGAGTTGTCAAGCAGTCGAAGCTCAGCACACATTATCAGGCTGTTAACTGTCTGATTATATTCTACACTGTTATTAAATCATGCATGCGATTACAGAGGCTGCGATGCTCTTAAAGGGGAATCCTCTGTTGCATGTCACCTCGGCGCCAAAGGAAAATTTCTCTTAAAGGGAAAGCTCCAAATTAGTCTTCCATCCATCCATTTTCCATACCGCTTATCCTACACAGGGTCGCAGGGGAGCCTGGAGCCTATCCCAGGGAACTCGGGGCACAAGGCGGGGGACATCCTGAACAGGGTGCCAACCCATCACAGGGCACAATCACACACACATTCACACACCCATCCACGCACTACGGTCAATTTGGAAATGCCAATCAGCCTACAACACATGTCTTTGGACTGGGGGAGGAAACTGGAGTACCCGGAGGAAACCCCCCAAGCACGGCGGAAACTCCATGCACACAGGGCAGAGGCCAGAAAGCTCCAAATTAGTCTTTTAAGATTCTCCTGGAAAACCTTGTTTTCATCTAATTAATTAAATGCAGAAATCGCCAGTCACCAATATACTCGAATCACCAACTAAAGAAAGTAATGGCACATTATTAGACATGACCCTGTGTGCTTTAGTCAGTAACCTCAATGCAGCTTTGATAGAAGGATCTGTAGAGTCACTGTATGAGCAGCACTGCTTAAACTAGACCTACTGTGGAAGTGTATTTATGAGAGCCATTCAGCCAATGCCTAAGGGGCATCTGTAAAGGACAAGGCAAGCCCTCTCTGAACAGACATCTTCTACTGGCTTTAAAGGTTACTGCTCCTCCAATTGGTCCCAGTCTGGCAGTGTCACTTGCAGTATGACTTCATCACCCCGGGAGAGGAGGACAAGACGAAAGAAAAACAGTTGGTGGCCATCCGTCAATGTCTGTCTCAAATTACCACTCGACCAATCACCGTGCAGGATCAATAGAGAGTCAAGGCAGAGGGGAGGAGACCAGGGGGTGACCAGCCTAGAGATGGAGGAATAACTGATCAATACATGAGGATGGATTTTGTCATTTTGAAAACCTGCTGTCAGAGGAAAAGCACTGCTACACGGTACTCAAGCTGATCTTGAAGGTCTCCCGTGAGACTAAGACAGTTGGTCCGAAATTAGAGCCGAACATCCAGGATGAAAGAAGTTGACTATCACAAAAGGGAGGTCACAAAAATAACAGTTCAACTTTTTATTGGTACAAATTGAACATTCCACATGTGGACAAACCTATTGATTTTGCATTGGCAAAATTCAAGCATGGACAAGCAAAAGTAGCCACAACTTTCTCACAAAAGATATAGTGGATAGATCCAGATTATTGAGACCTTTCTCAGACTAATGGCTGTGTGATCACAGACACTAGGTTTATTGGCAGACAAAGTGGGCTGATTAATGTTGGTTTAAGCGAGTCGGGATAATATACAAGGCTTATTCGAGGCAGTGACTGCCAGAAATCAGCAGATTGAATGCATGAGTAAGAGCTATTGATTCTGATATTCACCCATAATCGACAAGTCGCCTTGTTGGCTTTTGGATATTGAGTGGTAATTGGGCTTGGTTTGCCATTTGCTTAGATAATGAACCAATGAACATGCATTTACGGAATCATTAGGTCATGACTGATGTTCTTGTAGATGAACTGTAGCCAAGTGCCTGGTTAGACCTATATATACATACTGACCTTCTACTAATACTAACGTAATACTAGACCTATATATATGTATATATATATATACACTAACAGAGTTAGCATAAGTATTAGAACGGGTGGCATGGTGGTACAGCATGTAACGGTGCTGCCTCACAGCTCCAAAGTCCCTGGATTGATCCTGAGCCCAGGTTGCTGTCTTTGCATGCTCTCCTTGTGTCTGCATGGATTTACTCCAGGTTTTCCAGTTTCATGCCAGTAAGTGGGTTGGTCCATTGTAGCTCAGTTTTCCCTAGGTGTGAATGTGTGTGCATACTGTGATGCAATGGACTGGTATACCAGCCAGGATATATTCCTACCTAGGATATATTCCTAATCAAGCCATCAACTGTTTGAAGACCATGGCCAATTGATTAAAGTTGTATCAAGTGAACGTACAGACACACTGGCACTTAGTGTATAAGAGCAAACTACACAGTAAAATCCCTAGTGTTGAATTAACACCCAGAGTGTTCATTTCTGTCCAGTTGGACATATATAAACACTGTAGGGTGTCAAATCAAAACTCTGGGTGTTAAATCAACACTGCAGATTTTGCTGTGTAGTAAGCAAGATTAAGCTAAGAGTCATCAGCTCGGTTGTCACAATTAGAGGTGTGCTACCAATTAACGTAATGGCTTCTAAGATATAATTTATAAAACATCATTAGGTCAGAAGGCAAATGGAAATTGCATAAATATCCAATTAAACGTATGAATAATTTGCCTCAGGTCAAACATTGATTTCTTCCCCCTCTCTTGGAGAGTGTTGGTGGTGTATAGATGAATGCCCAGGGCTACACTGATGCTACGCTAATCATGTAATCATCCCACATCTTTCTTGTAGGAAACTGCTTGTGTGAATGTTCTTTCCAACATGGCCGTGTGGGATTTTGTTTAAGTGATTTACTAGGGCCAGTGTGAAAATGGAGAGCGAGGTAGAGAACAGATGCTCAGGGCGTTCTCTTCCAGTGCAAGGTTGAAGATGTCTCCGAGTTTAGCTTGGTTGAGTGCACAGAGCGGCCGAGAGCAACGACCTCTGTGAAGTGTATTATTGCCGATCAGAATATCTCAAATTGAAAACAAGACCTCCAAGCCTACATAACCGCTTTTACATACAGCTTCATTGCGCTTGTTATATCTTTAGCTGTTCTTTTCATTCATGTATTCCTGTCATATTTTTTTTGTGGAGGAGAGATGACATGTCCTGGGGCATGTTATTATTTTTGAAAAATTCAACGATTTAAAGTGTAACATTTCCAGACTCCAAGGTCACAGCTGTGTGCATGTTTTTTTTCCCCTCTTCTTTCCCTCCCTTTTCTCTTTCTCGCCCTCTCTGCAAATCGATTGTTTCTAAAGAGCTCAAACGGAGCACAAGGACTCTGGGGTCCTCCGGCAATGCGGTCGGAGGGAAAGTGCTGCTAGGGACACAGGCGTAGGGAGAGAGCGCTCTCCCACTTTTCCGAAAGCCTGGCAGCCTGACCTCAGAGTTCAGGGCGAGCGGGCGGATTGGCGCGAGTACAGGAGAGTCGGCCCCGGAAGTCAGCCGCCCAGGCTGGCACAGTGCGTCTTGGCCTCTCCTTCTGCCTTCGCCAAGATCCTGTACAAAAAGGATCTTTTTTCAGGTTCTGTCAGGGGTGGATGTAAATTTGATTCACTCTCCATTTATTAAGGCCTGATTACAGGATCATCTGTGCTCTAACTAGCGCTTTCAAATGTTGACCATGCAGCGCTTGTTTAAAACATGAGGGCATGGAACAGGGTAAAGGCCCGTCTCTCAATAACCTAACTGAATATTCCATGGTGCCGGGGCATGCCAATACATAATGCAAAAAAAGACAGCAAAGAAAGAGAGTTTAATAGGAAGTTAAGACTGAGTTCTTGTTGAGCAAGGAGTTTTTAATAACTTGGGACAGCTTCTTTTGTTCCAGTTCTACTTCCTTTCAAAAGAATGTTTCAGCCAGACGTGCTACCATGGACGACTGAAAGCTAGTGCAGACCATTTTGCATGTGCTTATTTGCATTATACTAATTGATTGCTATTAAATTCATCAATCACTGGCAGTGGTAGTAGTGAGCAAGGCTGTATTTTATGCCAAATATACAGTACAGTATGTAGTACTATAACTAGATGGAATGAGGGATGCTGTCTATTTCTACAGAGAAAGAGAGAAATCCCAGTGAACAGGTAAAAACCTGATAGCTCTCTGTCTCCCAGTTGCAGTGCCCACTCTTTCTATCTGACTTCCTTCTCGATGTTCCATGTACGTTGACGGTGACAGTCCTTGGCACTCCAGCCCCACAGGGGGTCAGCCGTGTAAGGAACATAAAAGGCCAATTTAATTTAACGCGTCCGCTGCTCCCAAGTATTTTAATTCAGACAGCTGTGACGGAGGAGTTAATATTTTACTTGTCAGAAGCCAGGCCGGGGCCACTGAATCATAGTAATTCTCATTAAGAGGCTCTCCCCTAGCAGCACCCTAATTCAAAATAATGAAAGTAAAGACTGAGAGAGATTCTAATGCTAGCTGAGGCCTATCTTTTAATATTCCCCCCTTGATGGATTAGGTAAGTGGGAAATTCATCTTGGATCATGGGGCCTAATTCAATAAGGGATCATTCCAGGAGTATTGCATTTTATAATAATGTCATTTAAAGTGTCGTCTTCCATTCTGACTGTCCCATATGTATGCTTATATAATGGTGCCAGAGGGATAAACTTTTACAGGGGGAATCACACTTCCGCCCCCCGCCCCCCTCCCCCCCCTGCATGCTACCTCTTTTGTTCCCTCTCCCTCTATCTCTCTCTCCTACTGTCTCCCTCTCCACCTCCATCTCCCTGTCTCATCTCTCTGTCTCTTCCCTCCGCCAAAAATTATAGAGATTTCAGGTCTGCAGGCGCAGAATCAATTTCTCAGCGAAAATTTAAATAACTCAGGCAAATAGATTCTCCATATTAAGATGGTGGTACACATTAATATTTAACAAATTATCGTAAATTAAATGGTAGTGTAGAAACAGCTGTTGAATACTGCATCGTATTAAGATGAAATAGGCATTACAGGGCGAATGTCAGTTACCGTTGTCTTATTTCCATGAAAAAAAATCTGACTATCTAGGTAAATAATAGTACCTGGTATGACATGGTCAAACAATTATGATGAGTAATACAGTCTGGACTAATTAAGGGAAATTTGTTAAACAATAATTTGGTAAATTAATAATCGGTATAACTGATTTCTGTGTTAGTGTATAAAAAATGACCTGAATCTTTCTAATGCACAAAATGTGTCACAAGCCCTGAATTTTTGGCACCATGAAGCTGTGGAACTGAAACTGTGCTTTTTCTCTCATCCAATTACATATTAATGTAATATTTACTATTACATACTAAGGATGCATTGGGTATCCGATACTGCGCTCATTTACTCTTACTCATACTTGGACATTATCTTTAACAGAGAGCATGAAGATGGCGGACCTGAGCACGCAGAGCAATATCAGTGAGTGTGGTCATTAATATGAGTGCACTGTGCAGTGAATTTTATGCACACAAAGGTATTTGTGAGTGTTGAGCAGTGAAGTGAGTGAGTGAGTGAAGAGAGCACTTCAGTTCTGCGAGCACTGAGCACTGACATGAGTCCAAGTGCAGTTTACAGCACATTGCACGCATTTTTAATTATCATGCTGGCTGATACTGCTGTGTGCACTCAGGTTGGCTATTCCCTTGCTGTCTATTAAAGATACTGTATTAATGCCATAACATCGTAAACATAAAATTGAATACAAGGAGTTTATTGCTAGAAAGAAACGACCGACATAAACATGCTTGTTTCATGACGCCCCTGATTGTTTAATACAAAAGTCAGACTGGAGTACAGAAGTCCACTGTCCCATGCCTCCTGGTACAAACAGGATTAATTGAACTTTTGGGCTGAGTTAGCAGCACAGCAGTCTGTTGCTAAATGGCTACACCTATTTCATCACATAACATGCGTCACCATATACTAAGACAAATGCCTGATCAACAAATATAAGGAAAGAAAACAACTACAGCGAATTCATGTACGTTGATGTGTTATATTATTACAGGATATACTGTATACCAGACAGAGCAACAATGTTTATCCAAGATTTTCCATATTAAACTTAATATGTTATTGATGTAGCCACTTTTACTGTCATGACTGTGACCATTACAGTCAGCTCTCAACTGGAAGAAAATTAAATTCCTTTCTGCTTAGGAATCTAAACACGACAGACCTCAGGTTAATAGCGTCACAGTGAGTTTCTTTTCCATCACTTCATAACAGCGTTCACCTGTCAGTCATACACGTGGGATGGTGTGTCCTCAGGGTGACCTTTTTAAAAAGACCCCATGTACTCCCCATTAAGATAAGAGCCAGCGCCACTCAGAACTTCTCCAAAATGACAAAGTGGTCTCTCTCTGGCACCCTCGTACCTCCCCTCTCATGTCCTCGATACCTCACCCCTACACACATCCCACGACAGCACGACTCCTACGTTCCTCTCTATCTCCTCCCACCTTATCATGCTTGTCTTCCTTCAGCTTTCTGGACACTCACATTCCACTCTCGTTGACGCGAGGAGCTCGTAGCCCTGGATGGTGTTGGAGAGGTTGCTCTCAAGTACTGTTCCAAGATCAGTAGAGACTTTGTTTTGCTTGAGGGCAAATGTTGAGAAATCTGATCCCAGATCTTTCACACTTGAGTTATCATTGACAGTAAAGCGCTGCAGTGTAGGGGGGGTATACAGCCAGTAAGATATGCTTGACTCAAAAATGCTAACAGTGCTGATAAATACAGAAAGATAAAAGGCTCCTTATAAAATGAAAGCATGCCATGAGATTAACAGAAACCTACTAGCTTTCGTAGTTTTTATTCTGACCATGTGCCATGTCTGAATGACATCTTGTCATAAACATTGCAAATCAAGATCAAATGTAGGGACGTTATTGTTTTTTTGGTTAGATTACTCTATTGGATGACTAAATTTGTATCATGTGTTATGTTATATTTTATGTACTTTTAGGTTACTTTCATTTCCACCATTTTTTTCAGAAGTGACATGAATATAGTACACACAAAGTGACATTTGAGTTAGGTCTTATTACATTATTGATTATGACATTAATGGGTCAATATAGACAAATACACGAATAGACAAGTACAGTATATTTACAATATTTACATGGAGTATATGTAAAGTACTTCAATTAATTTTAATTCTGTCTTTGTTTTTTGCATTAATATGCATGAAGCCACCAATGGCACTCTTTTTCAAGTGCTGCCTGAACAGCATCTCTGATTAAGTTTTTTTCTGGCTAGAACATCACTGTATTAATCTGAAAAAAGGGGCATGCAATATTTCCCACCTACCAGTTCAATGCCCATGGTGTACCCTCTAGTATATAACAAATTAAAGGTCATTTTGTGCTATTGTTCAATGTATTTCAGTTAGCACTTCTTTTGTGGTGCTGCGCTGATTTCACTACTCTTAGGAAGACCACTGATGAGCACTAAAACCATGTGGAACAGGGTCCAAATCAGATCTTTAGCAAAGAAAGAAGTTCTTGTGTTAATTAAGACCCCTTTGAGAACATTTCTGATAGTAGGGTTGGATTTGAACAAGGTTTATTTTCTACAGCAGCTTATTTACTCTTTGCCAGTGATAACTGTTGAACATTGTGGGTAGAACACAGATGTTCAAACCAAACTCATTTGTAAAGATCATAACTTGTCACTAGACTTGGTTACCTGTGCTTCTGTTACTGAAGTCATCTGCACATATGGTGCTATATGCAATAGAACAGGTAGGTAGGATGTTGGCTAGGGCCCCCAAAGATTCAGAAATTGTTTCATGGGTATGAAAATAATGTAAAGTAACGTAAATGCTCTGACTTTCGCAGTCACCCGAACTCAACCCAGTTGAAAACCTATTGAAGATTTTGAACTGACATGTTAGACAGTACTCTCGATCACAATCATCAACCACCAATGGAATATGGGGAATACGGTATCTTTTGGAAGATTGACATTCTATTCCTCTAGCACAGCTCCAGAGACTCTTTGCAGAATCTTTGCCAAGATGCACTGAAGCTGTTCTGATAGCTGGTGGTGGCCCTAGACCTTACTAATGCACGTTTTTGTTCCTTTGTCACCAGTCTGTATGTGTGTAATTACATCAACAGGTTGGTATGTTCATCCATCCTAACCACCATTGGTAGTGAATACCACCTAGATTCCTTCTTCCACCAAAGTCTCTGTAAATACTACTGTCATACAGTCATGTCATGTCATATCTCATGTACACCCTATGGGGCTATCTGCCAGCTAACGGCTTGTGACTACACTTGGAGCTACAGGAGACCTATCCTCTAAAGCTGCCAATAGACTCCTATTTTCGTATAATATCCTATCTTCTCTTCACCTTTTGTATACATTCAAAGTCCATTTGGAGCTCCATGGCTGGTAACTTGAGTTGGGTTCCCTCACCAGCATGCTAGCCTTGTTAGAAACATCCGTCACCAAGGTAGCATGAGGTCGGATGGTGCTCTGTACTTTGCATGAAAAGCTTGTCAGCTGGGCCAACTCACAGTTAGTCTTACTGAGAGCAACTCACTTTCTGGGATGGCACAATTTTACAGCAGAGGCGCTGTCAAGGCAGCGCATAGGCCTAGGTGTGTGGCATTTGCACCCAGAAGTATTGTCCCAGATCTGGAAGAGGTTTGGCAAGGCACAGTTGGACCTTTTCACAGATTTTTAATTGATTCAGTCGACTGCGGTTTTCCCTGGTGGAGCTGGATAGTCCACTGAGACAGGACACACTGGTCCACCTCTGACCTCACTGTTTACTGTATGCATTATTGTTTCCTAACACTACTGTTCTTCTAATAATACTAATACTAGTCTTCAGATTGCTTATCAAGGATCCTCCTGTCAGGTTACTTTCTCTTCTGAGTCTGCCCAGACCTGTCTTCAGCATCAATTGCACTTGAATCTTAAGCCGCCTATGTCTATGTATTTATTTATCCCATCTGACTTGTTGTTCATTAGAAAATCTTGCTTTGGCAAACTGCTACTGACAGTGACCACTCCAGTTTATGAACCTACGTCTTCTGCCTTCACTATGATTTCCTGACACCCTCCCAGATGTTTTACCCAACTTGTTTTCCTGTGCTGTCATGTTTGCTTAATCTCTATGCAGTCACCTTTTCTGGTCTTCCTCTACCAACTGGTAATCACTAAAAATATCCACAACCTCTTTAACTCTCAAAGATGCAGTAGGTGCTTCCACTGTTGGTGGACTCCAAGTGGTACAGGCCTGAGGAGTGGTGCTGGCTGTTGGTTTTGGCTGACAGCATTCTGGACCCTTCTGACATTTCTGATTTCAGTCAGTAGCAGCCAGAGTGTCCAGGTCTCAGCCAGTTAGGTTGTCCTTTGGGTCAGAGTTGGTGTGTGGCTGGAGCGGTTTTCATGGTTACTGCTATAGTCACACCTCACTCAGCCTTTGGCTTTTGCAGGATATTACCAAATACCATCATCTGGCTGCTCATGGAGACGTCCAGCCATCAGCTGTCTACTATAATAATTTTGGTCAACATAGTCTTATTACCAGATTTGGTCATTTCCGTATGATCCCTCCTTTGCCTCTTTCTCAAACATGTAAGTTGGTTTTGCACTTTGTATGGCCCAGCTTTCGAAAAAAATGAATATTTAAAATATAAAATGAATATTTCTCTCTGTCTGCTTCTGTTTCCACACATACACACACCAACTCCTTAAAGCTTTATGCCCACACTTGAAGCAAATGCACAGCTATTTAATTTAATATTGCCAGATCCTTGAGCCAAGTCAGTAATCCAATAGCATGGTAAGACCTTTGTTAAATCCTCTCTCTTTAAATGCTCGCTTGCCCCTGACACTGGCCTGAGATGCATTTCCCATCTCCTTTGTCAATCCTCTTTAGGCCTTGTGACATAAATTTACATACATTGCATTAAATTCATACACTGACACACACACCGAGACCCAGCTAAACCCACACTGCCTATCAATTTTGACATTGTCTCCTGCTATTATACATTTTAGGGTGTGTGGATCCTATAATCTTATAACCTACGAGAGAGTGTGTCATTTAGGCATTAATCAAGCCATCCAGGGCTACACTGTGGCTAGGATTTCCATAGTAATGCACCTGTCAATACTGCTAGGAGTAGGACAACTGAAATCAATAAATACACCTGAATACAATCACTGGAATATAAAGACATGTCTTAGTGCACTATGCATTTTGTACAATATAATCTACTCACTGTGTCACATTCATTCTTTAGGGCTATTCTCATAACCAAACTTTTGCTCTTGAGAATGTAAACTCAGCTTTGATAATGTCTTATGGCCAAGGTTTAACCTCTGCCAGAGTTCTTACCTCCTGGCAGAGGCAACCAGGTTATAGCCTAAACTATTTTGGTACTTACTGAAATCTATGATGCCAACAATCTTCACAAGAACCCCTTGTACACCTGCCACAAAGCCCCAAAGCATCAATGATCCACCACCATATTTTACAGTCTGTATGTAAGCTTTTTCTTGTATGCCAAACATGCTGATTACACTCATCAAAGGATGAAATCTTAGAGTTTAACCCTTAAGGGAGTTACTTTGTGTCAGGAATCAATGTTAATGTTTTATAGTCTGTAGCCAGCTAGCTATGCAGCCAGCCATAGAAGCTGCATATTTGTTATAGTAAGCTAGATAGATTGATAGATAAATACTGTATACAAGGCCATTTTTTAACCATAATGTTATTGCAATAGAATCATTTAGAGAAATATGCCTTTAATGTTCAGCTTTTTTTTTTTTTTTAGCTATCTAATATTAGCTTATATTTCAGTATTAGGTTATATGCATTTTTCTTTATGGTTCTCTGAAAACACAGAATAAACATAAAAAAAATCAGACACTACATCCAGTCTTCTTGTTTGCTTTTTTTATTTCAAAATATTGAAATGCTAACACTGAATGGCTATCAATGAATGCAAGCTAACTGAATATGAAATGCAACCTAGCACTGTTACCTGGACTGTCCTTTTAAGTGCATACATTCACAACCTTCACAAAATTACTAGTTAAACTAATACACTACATCTCTCTGGAAGGCAAGTGACAGGATGGTAATAATACCACTTGTTCCTCTTTTGATTGTTCTTTTTTTTTCTTCACCTGGCCATAACAAGATAACATTAGCTTGCTAGCTAAAGTTAACACAAATAGATGACTAAGTAATGATAACATTACCTAAGATGCACAGAATAACTGATGTCTGCTTGTGGTGTGGATGAATTTGCTAGCATAGACTGCTAGAAAAGACTGGATCCAGATGTCTGCTAACATATTTGTAACAAATCCATGTAACTCCGTTCTTTTGGCTTGTTGTACACATCAAGAATTCAGCGACGTTTAACTCGCTATAACCAAATCCATGTTTAACTTTTAACTTAACATTGCCAAATCCATTTAAATGCATAGAAATATCCACCATCATGCCGTAGCCTCTCCTACTTTGATCATTTGTTCAAGAGAGCAAAATTGGCCATGCTCTTTGTGTGGGAAGGGTTTGGGGTACTCTCTTTTTTGACAATTAAAGTGACATTAACCAATCTGTGAGCTGGAAGATGGCAGTTAGCACTTTCCTCTGAGTGTGTTTAGCTATGTTCAGGTGGCATAGCATGAGCAGTAGATGTGGTGGTTGGCTTCATATGTCTTGAATGAAGCATGTGCTAGTCCTCAACCTTCCCAAATGTTATTGGAATTGACCAAATTGACAAATGACCAAAATAGGAGAAAATGGGGTTAAAATAAAAAAAGATTTAAACTCAACAAAATAAGCTTCAAAATTAAATCACTCACCAAATCTATCAAAAAATTTCAGTACAGCTAAGTATAATTTTACTTTATTATCCTTCATTTGGTTTTGTTTTTCCCCCAACACCAAATTGTGTGAGGAAGTAAGAGAGACCTTGAATATACGCTGTTATACTGTCTTCCTCTAAAGCCGAGTTATTTATTATTTCCACATCACATTGTGAGCTGCAACGTAATTACAACAATAACCCAGTAAGTCCAGGAAGCTATTGTTGATCAGCCCAGAGCATTTAAACAGGACGTTGAACAACTCTTTTTTTTTTTTTTTTTTCAAATCGGTTGGCTGTGTTTTTACTTTGCGTTTTATAATTTTGTCCTGAACTGAATGACATGACTCACCCTATTTCCCAGTAGTGCTAAAAAACTGGATTAAGTTAATGTTGTTGTTTTCATCAAGTTCTAATGGTACCTGTAACTCAACATGGAAAAAATGGCAATAGGTTCATTACCAGTACAAGCCAAAGTGGTCCCAGTGGTTTCTAAAAGGCTCTCTAACTACATGGGCAATGGGCTCAAGTGTAATGGCTGCCTAATTGGCCAAGGGAGTGCTATTTGAGCAAGTTTTTGGCCTGTCTCTTTCTCACTCAGACTGCATTTCATGCCTTTGAAGTTGCCCTTTCATCTCTCCAGCCCCATGATGTCTGTTGTCTTCTGTCCGATGGTGTGTGCACTTTTCTTTTACAGAGCACTTAATATAAAACAAAGGCAAACCTTTAGAGAGTTCATGCTTCCTTCTTCTTTTTCTCTTCTCTCTCTCTCTCTCTCTCTCTCTCTCTCTCTCTCTCTCTCTCTCTCTCTCTCTCTCTCCCTCTCTCTCTCTCAGACTGTCTCCTAGTCTGTCAGGATGGATCCAGGGTTTCATTCAAAAGTCATTTGACATACTCCCTTTATCTGTCTACGAAGAGCATGAAGAAACATTTACTATCATAATATCTTAAGAGGAAACGTTACTTTCATTATGCATCTTAAGCCAGCTTGACATCGTATGATTTTCCGCTTGATTTTGCTGTTGCACACACACAAAAAATCATAAAAGAATTGTAGGGTCATGAGTTAAGATTGGCAGGCTTAGAGAGCATAATGTCTCATTTTAAGAAATGTTTCTGTCTATGTGACCCTGTTTTCTGCACGAGCCCAGATTGTGTTGATTGATGACATAAGCAGAACGTAGCAATTTTCTTTAATCCCAGGTCTATTGTTAGAGGATCTTCTTCATATATTCTGACATGGAAAAAAGAATTCGGCCAAGATTTTACTGGGATCATCTCATACAGTGTGAGAAGTAATTGTTATTAGTTATAAAACTATACTGTGTACCAATTTAAGATTATTAAAGTGGCTACAAGTTTTTGTGGAAGTGGTCTCCAAGAGCAGATTGCAAGCCAAGTGCCCACTTGAGCGTCCAAGTGCTTTCTTTTTTTATGGCAAATAAATCAGCGCTAACTCCCGGCCAAATATTATGGTGGTAAATTTAGCAACAGACAATGAAGACCCAATATGGACCACAGGCAGTTCACGAGATGAGATGAATGGCTCGGAAGTGAATTACGGCACTATGGTCATTTTGTTATCACCGTCCTAAGGGCGAATCCTCGAAGTCTTAAGAGGCTCAAATAGTCCTGCAGTATCGTTTCTGGCTAAGGGCAGTGTAAAGCTTCATGAACCTCGTCACTCTGGCAGTTCACATTGCTGAGTTGCAGAAAAGTCAGACTGGAAGAGAAGGGAGGGTGTGGAAGTGGGGAAACAACAGACAGAGGGCAGATGGAGGAAAGGAAGGGGGAGTGTGTGGCTCCTGGCGTCTGGTAAAAATGGGTGGCTGATATGACAGCTTATCATTATTGTGAGAGGTTATATCACAGTGCAGTTTATCATATCACGAACATCATGTCTAGTCCGAAATCCTAAATTCCTAAAAACAAAAAATTGCTTTGCATGTTTCATTAACATGTCAGTCAAAGAGAGCCTGTAAAATTAACGCTTACTGTTGCTGATTAGATGACAATCCATTATGTAATTTACTTATTTTACTCACTATTTGATTCTTTGTCATGTTCTTTGTTAAAAGAGTTTATTTTCTCGTCTAGTTTTTCATATACTGCACTGCTATTTCAATTGAAAATTTCATGAAATTATATCTTTGCCATATGTAGCCTAGTCAGAGCATAGATCACATATTAACCAGGTACATACTTATAAGCACTATCGTATACTATACACTATGTATGTAGTAAGCCTGCTTGGTTTTTGTCTCACGTTGAACACTAACATTTTGCATTATGTGGGACTGACAGATTACCATGTGCTAACTCATGTCACTGACATGACATTGTTTCAAAACCTAATATGTCCATTTTAACTTGCTCAAAAATGGGTCTGTACATGAGTCGTGGCTTTTCCTCTTGTATCATGGGAAAAAGGTTTGTTTCTTGCTAAGCTACAAGCCTTTAGTGCATTGTGGGCTTTTAAGTGCACTACATTCTACATAGCAAATAAAGTGCAGTTTCTGCTAGCAGACAGAGCGAGAGAGAGAGAGAGAGAGAGAGAGAGAGAGAGAGAGAGAGAGAGAGATTATCACTTCACTGTCCACTGTCAGAGGCCTCATGTTAACAGCTATCCAGAAGTCAAGTTTAAGTCCATTAGAGTGTCTAGAAACCAGTACTTTGAGGCACTAATTATCCTTTAGTGGGCAGGAAATTAAAAGGAGAACATGGTGTTTTTATGGTCTTGGTGGTCTCATGGGCTGTTTAGTTCAGCAGCCAAATTAAATGCTTTGGTTTGCAGGCTATACATGGTCACTTTTTTTCTTTCTTACTTTCTTACTTACTCTTTAAATTGTACAACCTGCAAACCAAGACATTTAATTTAGCTACTTAACTAAAAAGTCCATATGGTTACTGAAAGCATAAAAGCAGGACCATAAAATCGACACGTACAAATATTTAAAATAAAAAAAACAAGCTTTTTCCAAGCTTTCTCTGTACTAAAAATATCGTACTGGAAAAAAAAAAAAAAAAAAACACAAACGTCAAGCTGGTAGTCTATATCTTACATCTTTACGAATTTGCATGACGCAACTCGTATGAAAATCCGAATTAAAGGAATTGTCCACGTGACTTTTTTCTTGTCGTGGAAAAAAAGAGGCAGTGTGAGGATGGATGAGGATGTGGGGATGAGCTGAACGTGCAGTGTGAGTTGGTCAGGTTTGAGGGAACGCGCTGGCCTCCATTGTTCGCATTCTCAGGTCCGTCTCCTCTAACAGAACCGGCGCGGATCAATAATTCAATATCACTGGCGTCTGAACCCGATACACAAGCGCCCTTTATCCCTCTGAGCACTATTAATTAATAGCTTAAAACATCGTGGTGTATTAAAGCACAGGCCTGCACAACTGAACAGAAAACTTGGGTTATTAATGAGTCAAATGATGAAACAAACAAACAAACATACAAACAAAAACACAGCATGTGAAATGATGGGATGATTTTCACGTTATTTTTGTTGTTCGTGTTTTGTTTTGTTTTTTCATTTTAATGCGTGTTCCTGTGAATATAATAATAATAATAATAATAATAATAATAATAATAATAATAATAATAATAATAATAATTGTTATTGTTATTAGATTATTATTATGATTATGATGATGATGATTATTATTATTATTATAATTATTATTATTATTATTATTATTATTATTATTATTATTATTATTATTATTATATATTATAATTAAGTTAAAAGGTTTTCCCCTCTTTTTTGCACCAGAATTAGCTACTAGCAGTTTTCCATCTGCAGTCCTTGTTTATTTAAAGGTTAAGTGTTTTTAAGTTCCTGGTGAAATTAGGCCTATATTAAATGAAAATAAAATAAAAATCCGACTTTAAGCAGGCAAGTGATTTGGTTAGCAAGGTCAGTACCAGCGCCATGCATTATGTGTTAAAAACTAAATGTACCCTCATACTGGACAGAAAGAGTCAACATAACATCATCCGATTTAATCGAGCATCGTGGTATAGGCTATTTCTAACAGCCTCCTAATAGACTGTTTTTTTCCCTATTATTTTACTTTTCCAAAATGTTCATCAAGGGTTAAGTGAAATCATTATAAATGATAAATTATCAATAAAACTGGGTTTAGTGTGTAAATATCGGCCATTCTTCAGAACAGTCTCTGCAGAGCGCCGATTGGACAAACTCCAAAAGACCTGAATAGGAAAAACACTCACGAATTAATAATAAACTCATTAATAATTAATGATAATTAGTGATAAGTCGATAAACCAAATACTGGCGTTTGGTAGTCCACAAATTAAAATAGTATGAATCTAATGAACAGTTAAGTGTGCCTCCATAATAATAATAATAATAATAATAATAATAATAATAATAATAATAATAATAATAATAATAATAATAATAATAATAATAATCAGCCAATCACAGAACAGCAACACGGATCTTGTACAAAAGTTTTGTGGATTTATTATGAAATGAAAACACTGTGGTCAGGTGAGTTCACGTTTCACAGTAATGACGAAATTATAATTTGTTTTGGTTTTTGTTTTTCTTTAACAAAAAAAAAATGTTAAAAGTTATTTCAGGGATATTCCAGGAGATCCGAGCCTGCAGTCGAGGTACGTTCACTTTATATAAAAAAAAAACAAACATACACCAACATTACATAGAGATCCACATGACTTTAAACACGGTGTGAATGCAAATCAAAAAGTGTTCCCACAATGTCTTCATGAAGCACAAAATAACCAAAATAGCTTTCCATTTGGACATATTGTACATGTTCCCGTACCGCATCGGCCACTTAGAATGCGCCCAGTAAAAGATCTGAATCTAATCTGTACATTAATACTTGGACCTCGATGTAAGCTGCAAAAAGTGGACACTCTGTATTGGATAAAGACCTGATATGTGATTAAATTACACTCAGTAATAATAATAATAATAATAATAATAATAATAATAATAATAATAATAATAATAATAAGTAAAATGTGTTTAAAATGTGTGATAGTTTTTCTTTTTTTTTTTTAAGTTTTCCCAAACGTCCACTGGCTCGAGAACCCCAAAAAAAATCGTTCAGGTGAGCGTACAAGGTGTCCAAGTTCACCATCTGAACTGGGTACTGATTTCACGTGAGTGCGCTGACGTCACAACACTCTGCGACACCGAGCTCACGTGATGGCACGTTTTCTTTTTCTTTTTTTTGTTATAGTCCTTGCGCACAGACATCCATAAGTGTCCTTTTCACGAGAAACTCTGTTTCAGATAAAACGAGGCCAGCCTCTTTTTTTTGTAACTATTTCTTTTTTCCTCAAAGATAACTAATAACGTAGATATTAAAACAGCAGACTACGCAGAAAGTGTTCGCTTTGTCACACAAGAGTCGAACGTCCCAGCTGCGTTATCACATATTCGGAACGAGTTTTGTCTTGGACAAACGTTTCCGCTTCCGGTTCGTCCTGGTTGCAGCCTGCGTCCGTGACAGGCTTCAGTTCGGTTTCACAGTTTGCGTTGTTCATGTCATAAATAAGCCTTTATTCTGGAGTGTCCTTCATAAAGAGAGTATAAATAATGTCCTAGTATTGTGAGTGGGAGCTGTGCTCGCGCGCAACGGCGTGTCACAGCCCGAGCGCCGCCGCGTGCTTTTTGGCCTTCAGTCTCAGGTCCGCGATGCTCGAGTTCTTGTTGCTGTTCTTGGCGGCGGCGGCTGCGGCCACCACCGACGCCGCCGAGGCAGACTCCGCCGCCAGCGTGGCCAAGGGCAAGCCGAACGGCGGCGCGGGGAACATCATGTAGGGCGCATGCGCCGCCAGGTGAGAGTGCAGGTGATGGTGCGCGTGGGCCACGGCGCTGTCCAGCTGCAGCTGCGCCTGCACCTGAAAGGAGAAGGGTGGCACGTTGCAATGACTATCCTACGGACGCACACGTGGGGGGAGAGAGGGGAGGAAATACACATTAACTCCACTAGAATGCAACTACACTCTAAAAACAAAAAGGCTCCCGGAAGGTAGATTTTAAGGGTTCATGGATTTCACCAGTGCAACCCTTAAAAGTGCCTCCAGGAACTCTGCTAACATTGATGGTTCCTGAAAGAAACACCAAGTGGAACCATCTTTTTTTTTTCTTTTGTTTTTTTTTAGAGTGTAGAATGGTTTCAGATATATAACTGGGCAATGGAGATGGTTTTGGATGTGTAGCAGCTGTCCTAATTAAATAGCTAAATATATTAATTAAAAGAAAAAAATAGTGTGCACAAATTATCCATATATATATATATATATATATATGTGTGTGTGTGTGTGTGTGTGTGTGTGTGTGTGTGTGTATATATATATATATATATATATATATATATATATATATATATATAAGATAAAAGATTTATATTGTGCCATTTACGCATTATAGCTTTATTATGACTCAACCCAGGTCACTTCTCATATCATGTAAAAATGCTTCCACGTCCATTACCCAGGATTCAGTGTAGGCCGATTGGACCAAGCTCGTGCCAAAGCAGTATTCACTCCATGCACTCAATTTGTCTAAGAGCTCGCGCTTCAGAGGACACTTGCCTGTTGGAATGGCATGCGCAAAGCTCCCACGTTGACATATGGCGCGACGCGGCACGCTTCAAACTGACTCGCAGCTCCGATGAGCACCCCTGCAAAGAGAACAAGCGTGTCACTTGTGTTTAGAGCTTGTCGTGGACACACTCCAGCCTCAGCACGGACCACTTTTTCAAAACTTACGCAGGGTTTTAAATGCGGTACTATTGTGCGGATTTGGAACAGCACGTGACATGATCAACATACTGTAATAAACCAGCAGGCTGCAGTTTGTATACACGCATTCAACGTAAAGATGAATTAACTCTTCAAAATTCCCTAACCATTCTTTTTTTTCTCTCTCTCTCGTTAAATATAAGTAGCTGCTACTGAAACCATGATATCAGATTTCGATTATACTGTATGCGTCCTATATGTCTTACAGCCTAATATAATTTTTCAAAGAAAGCAACGCACCTTTGTGTAACTGGTTTTCCTGTTTTCTGCATTTGGCTCTCCTGTTTTGAAACCAAACCTGTGGGGAAAGAAATTCATTAGCGCCGCTGTGATTGACAGCTGCATTCAAGGGCATGCGTAATTCTTCTTCACAAGACAAAAAAAAGAGACAACAACTACAGGAAAAGTAGTCTACAATCTCTGAAGACTGAAATATTAATGATGCTTAACCCCATATTTTAATTAATAGGCTTTTCACTGAGCAGGCGGTGAAAAGCCTGTGGAATTTACTAATAAATAAATAAATAAATAAACAAACAAACAAACAGTTAACCACAAGACGAGACCGATTCCAAATGTATAAATAAACGAGGCGAAAGAAAGAAAGAAAAAGAAAGAAAGAAAGGCTTGATCCTCTCTAATCGGACCACAATAGTCGGCCTTCTCAGCACCGGTTTCATCTTTCCCTCGGTGTGCCAGAAGAACATAATCGACTTTCTGATACCAAACACCAGCATGAGATTATAGCCTTGGACATCCGAGCAAGGCCATCTGACTCTCCCATTAGTAAGACGGGCCAAATTAATTACCTTTATCTGTAGGATAATTCGTGTTACTGATTCGTTTAATGGCGCACAGTTCAGCTTAATTACTGTCACAACAAGTTTTCCACAAAGGCCCCCTTTTGAAGATTTTTGGACCCGATTTCTTTTTATTTAAAAAAAAAAAAAAAACTGTTATTTTTTGTCATCAGTAGCTGGGATTTTGGAGATTAGGCGTCTCATTACTATGTTAATCTGTTGTGAATCCCCTCCTGTAGCACAGAGCACAGAGCGCTGCACAGATGAACCCGAGGCTCAGTTTATCAACACGATTCAACTTTAGTGCTGGAAAGGAAACATTTCATGCAAAAACGAAATTGCTGTTTTGCACCGTACTAAATTGATTGCTCAAGATGGATGCATGTTCAGAAATGCTTCTTTTTTCCATTACATTTAAAATCATAATCTAGTTTGCTTTCACGTTGCAATTTGAAACGTTTTGTTTTTGTTTTGTTTTGTGTTTTTGTTTGTTTAAAAAAAATGTTATTTTGTAAATGTGTCCATGTGAGCAGCCAGATCTTTATTTTGCGTAAAAATGATATATAATGTATGTTAATCCGCGCCCTCCCTCACTGAGGGACACAATGCGCTTTTCCCAATGCGCACTGGGACTCACGGCCAAAAAAAAAAAAAAAAAAAAAAACCCACTGAGGCGCTCAGCTCACTTTTAATTCGAGGGAGGTCTCTCTCTCTCTCTCTCTCTCTCTCTCTCTCTCTCTTTTGCACAATTTTGATAAAGCCTATACTGTGAAAGCGAATAATATTATCTCCATTATCTCCACTGCACGAAAATGAATAGATAAAAGAGACCCAAAGAGGATAATTGTCTTTTTTTTTTTTTTTTAAATCACACACCAAGATGTGATGTGATGTGTATATTTATTATCACTGCTGCTCGGCTCAGTTGCTCGTCTCCCGTTACACACAGACTATAAGCCTTTAACGAAAAGCGCTTATTATGTTTCTGTGCAGATGGCCTTTCCCTTTCTTGGGAAAAAAAAAAAAAAAAACATGCTACAGATGTCGCCTGTGGGGTCAACTTGTAGCAAAAATGAGCAAAAAAAAAAAAAAAAAAAGATTTTACAGCCTAAGGATACACCAAAAAGAGGTTTAGAAACAGAATGGTATTAGTTTATAATAAATAAATAAATCAAAACAATCATATTGTCTAGCACATTAATGCTTTAGCTTTGTTTATGGTCATATTTATATTCTATGTTATATATATTTCGAATGTAAATTTATTAGTTTCCTATCTATCTATCTATCTATCTATCTATCTATAGATCGATCTATCTGTCGATCTATTTATTTATGTTTTGATCTTGTCACTAGAGCAGAAACCTTGAATTCTGGTTCTAAGAGAGCAGTCTGTGTTTCTAGATAACTATATTAGTACTTGAAATCATTTCAGGGTCATTGCATCAGAGAGGTGTCTGCAGTAAGCACGCAATTCAAGTTCAACATGGTCCTAATTTCACCTGCAAGAAGCCCACAACGTCGTACACACAAAATCAACCCGCATTTCGTTCCCCACAAATTCAAAGCTCACTTCAAAAACAAGCCGTGAAAAAAAATTTAAAAAATCTAAAATTTTGCCCGAAAATGTTGCCACAATCACAATGAAAAAGTAAGTCGTGCCTTATGGATTCCTTTAGAAACATACAGCACGCTGAAGGTGACGAGTCGTACCTGCACGCGCGCCTCGGAGAGCCCGAGCCGCTGACTCAGCTCCTCGCGCATGAACGCGTCCGGATAGTGCGTCTCGTCGAACAGCCTCTCCAACTCGTTCAGCTGCTCCAGAGTAAAGTTAGTCCGACTTCTCCTCTGCTTGATTTTGGTCTGCGTCTCGTCCTCTGTCGGCTTGGCGTCCTCTTTTCGTTCTTTCACGTCCAGGATGCCTTCACGGACAAGAATAATAATAAGAAGGGTCACGAATGGAATAGCGTTAAATATTTTTGCACAAGTAGCCGTTTGTTTGAGACACGCGAGAACGTGAGCATGGCTATGAAACTCGGACTGAGATCTCGACAACCATCTGAGGGGGTTTAAATAAATGTCTGATAGCTAAAGGCAGCAGTCGGCTTGCCTGATATCAGTCACGAGTGTTTTGTCCTCCTAAGGAGAGCTCTTTAATTATTTACACCTTATAGCCTACATATACACAGTGCACACTAGCTCACTACTCTGTTATTACCACCGGATAAACAGCTTGCCAAATCTTTTTGCTGTAATAGCAACAAAAACAGAGTATAAATAATATAACACTGCACTACAATAACACGCTAAAGTGCATTGAGGGGAAGATGTGTTTTTCTTAAATAATTTACAACATTATACTAGCTGACATAAAATAATATAAATATACATTTGATATAAATAGGCCTATAAGCATGATATACTTATGAACAAAAATATGCACATGTTTAAATGTAGCTGCTTCTTCTTCTTCTTCTTCTTCTTCTTCTTATTATTATTATTATTATTATTATTATTATTATTATTATGCTAACATTAGTACTACTATTATAATGACCTTTGATAATAATAATAATCATAATCATAATTATAATTATAATAATAGGCCTAATAATAAGAAGAAGAAGAAGAGGAAGAAGAGGAAGAATCTTTTGATATTGTGATATTCTTATATACTAAGACGTTACAAGTTAATTTTATTCTTCATTTTTTTCATCTCACAATCCTTTAGAATACTGTTTTTTACGGCACATTACCCATTGCGCAAATTATTATTATTATTATTATTATTATTATTATTATTATTATTATTATTATTATTATGTCAGTTCAGTAAATTTAAATATATTTAAATGTAGCCTATTGATTCAACCATGCACCATGTTAAGTGTGATGGATTGTAGCCATAAACTAAAACGCAGGTAATGCTGTGAGTTGCAGATATTGATATATCCAGTATATGGTTGTTTTAATTTATTTCTATATTTATTTTTGCTTTCATTTAAAACATTTTCCGATCATTTCAGCTCACTCATTAATTCACAAAAGAGTTCATTCATTCACAAAATAATGTGATTTTGAAGTGTTTTGCAGAATAGGATGGTCGGATCTGTGCACGCTCTTCACAATAAAACAAAAACAGTGTGTGTGTGTGTGTGTGTGTGTGTGTGTGTGTGTGTGTGTGTGTGTGTGTGTGTGTGTGTGTTTAACGCATTCGTGTGATTTGTACTATTGTAAAATTCGCAAATATTCCCGGTAGAAATCTAAGATAGGCCATTATGTGCTGAAAATGGAATTTTATCCTACATAAAAAATAATAACCAATAGCTAATAGAGGGACAGAAATGCACTGCGCGCAAATTATTAACGAATAACCGGCGTGCCTACGGGTCTTTATTATTTTTTATCAAAAGATTAAACTGTAAGATTGATCTTTTATTTCTTGTCGACACTAGCAAAAGCACGTATAAAAAGAAAGAACAGAGTGAAGAACTCACCGTCTGTAAGTTTGGGACTCCCCGTGTCCCTCGTCCTCTCCGGCCCCGTCATGTCCGCTTCTCTGACCGGTGAGCGCGCGACGGCTCCTCGCGCTAGAATGCTCGCGTCCTCGCGCCCTGCCTCAACCGGGAGCGCTTCCCTGGCTCGCGCCGAGCCCGTCTCCAGCACTTCCCGGTACGTGATCGCTTCTTTCTTCTCTTTCACTTTCTGATCAAAGGATTTGGACACGAAAGCGGTGAGTTCTTCCATCACTGGTCCCAAGAAGAAGAAGGAAACATAAACCCCGCCAGTCTTCTCTTCTCTTCTCTTCTCTTCTCTTCTCTTCTCTTCTCTTCTCTTCTCTTCTCTTCTCACTTTCTCAAGCTCAGTTTCTCAACAGTCTAGGATAAGACATCAGTGGCGCTTATTCTCTCTCTCTATCTGTTTTGTTTTTGTTTTCTTCTCTCGAACTGATGCAGGTTGCCAACTCTCGGAGCTCGCGCTCTGCTCGGCAGCTCGTAGATCTGGGCCGGTTCCTAGTCTCGTCGCGGGGAGTTACAGACCTGCTGCTCGCTGAGCCGCGATTGAAGTCACACTATTTATACTTTGCAACGCCTGGCCCCTTGATCCGTGCAAATTACCTCCCCTCAGGAAGCCGGGATGAGCCCCCCCCCTCCCCTCTTCTTCTTCTTCTTCTTTTTCTTCTTCTTCTTCTTCTTCTTCTGTAGCCGTGTACTAACTGAGAAGGAGGTGGATGATGGGGGGGGGGGGGGGATTTATCAACCCCTCAGCCTCAGCTCATCCTCACGAGGATGCTATTGGTCATTGATCCAAGATTGACAAGACGGACAAATTAATGCAATTAAGCGCAGTCGCGAGTTAGGTTACTTTTATCGAATGCGCGCACCGAAGCGTCTCACCCCACAGGGGTGCGGTCTCAAAACTGAAAATGACAAGCGCGTGAACGAGGACTGACGACTCCTTACTAAACAGTGGAGCCAAATCGATCTTGTGCGGGAAAAGAGCGAGACCGAGATGCATGAGCTCAACAGTTGACTCAATAGCAAATAAACAGGCTTTTTTTTGTGGCGATAGTTTATTTATCACAAGTAAGGACACATTAATGAATTAACACTGCATAGTGTAGTGTAAGCGCGTGGAATGTATTATTTTGACCTATAACAGGGATGTAAATATATAATGTAATTATAACTGCTCATATATATATATATATATATATATATATATATATATATATATATATATATATATATATATATATATATATAGGCTAAAATAGGCTATTTATATATAAATAGGCTACATTATATATATATATATATATATATATATATATATATATATATATATATATATATATATAATGTAGCCTATTAAAAGTAATGCGGCTATACAGCGCAATAAAACCACATCATGCATACTGTTATACTGTTTATAATGAACAGTGAGGAAAATATCTATAAGGTTTAAATGCAAACAGTTTAACAGGGCATGTTAATGCCATTACATCTCTAAGCCTAGCCGATTTAACCGTAAATATACCAATTCCCAGAGCTGCAACTTTATGCCTTATTAGAGGCTTAATTGCGAGGTACTTTGTTGTGAATCCGCGCTGGAGGTGCTTAATTACTGCAAACTATGCACACAGCTGAAATGATTATATATTTGGAGAAAAATGAATAAATAATGCATCATTTGCGGCGAAGGTAACCAAATGCCTGTGGGAACGCAGCAATTTAGAGGAAATTAAAAAAGACAAAATACAACAAGATACAGGATCTACCAAGAATATTATATCGGGAATATTAAACTGGAGGCGTTTATTGATAATCTATATGAAATACCTCTTTCCAACAATTTGCCTTATTAAATATTTATGATGCCTTCAGAACCACGGACATTCATTAGTTTTCGTTTCTAGCGTCCTAGATGTTTTCTTGCATCCATGAAAATAAAGTTTTATATTTTACAGGTCATATCCAAAGCATACAAATTGAGACCAGATCTCTCTCTCTCTCTCTCTCTCTCTCTCTCTCTCTCTCTCTCTCTCTCTCTCTCTCTCTCTCTCTATCTATCTATCTATACAGACACATTTATATATATATATATATATATATATATATATATATATATATATAGATATAGATATATATATATATATATATATAAATAAATAAAATGTTCATATTTAAATTAGTGATTAACCGCGAAAATACAATGTTTTTAGTATATTCGGCTATTGTAAGGCTATTGTTCATTGTTTATTTATTTGTTTATCTATCTATCTATCTATCTATCTATCTATCTATCTATCTATCTATCTATCTATCTATCTATCTATCTATCTATCTATCTATCTATCTATCTATCTATTTCTTTAATTAAAACCGGCCGGATAATGTTTTCAGTCTTATGTCTGAATTTGCATAAAGAAATAATAATAATAATAATAATAATAATAATAATAATTTGTTGTTGCTGTTTAGCAATCAATAGGAACCCGTAAATAAATACAGCCTCCAACATTTCTGCTGCAATGCAATGACTTTGAAATTGAAATATCAATACGGATATTTTACACAACCCGAAACATACTGTAATTCTTCTGCCCATATAAGGTAATAAACAAAATACGAAATGACAGGTGTTGTTTTATATTTTTTTATGCTTTGCATGTCCGTTGAAGCGTGTTTAACATTTCTTAATGGATATGATCAACATGATTATTATTTTATAACACTTATTATGGATGTTAGTTATATGTGTGTAGTACTAGCCTATATTACGTTAATCTGCGTCCATTATTCATCAACCAAATCTATTATTAAAAAAGTGAATCTGATTATTGTGATTATTGTAGGCATATTGGATTATGGTATTGTATTAGGATAATGATCTAATATTGCCCGCTATTTAATCCTTAACAAAATCAACAGTTTGAAGATTATTAGCCTACTTCTGCATAATAATGAACTGTATGTAGTAGAGTCTATTACATGATATACATATACATATATACATACATAGGCTACATAAGCTACATACACAACAATGCTAAGGTTTGAAATGATAAATATAATAATTATAATTTAGAATTGTAAATATTCCTCTGAAGGGAAAATACTTCACCCTTGTCTGAATATCTGAATATGAGTAAAAGACGAGGGTGAAGTGTGTGCGCAGTGAAGAGCGATTGCTCTGAGTTTGATTTCTCGGACTGGTGTGTTTCCAGCTCGCGCGTCTCTGTATCGATTACGAATGTCTGTTGTGTCACTGCATGGCTCCTGTGTTTGACTGTTTTGAAGCCTGCAGCCTACACGAGGATCATTTATGAGACTGGACAACCGGTAAGCCCCGGGTACTAAATAACTTTTTATTTTTAGAGCTTCATTCTGTCACGTTTAGGCACCTGACTCTTTGTTTCTTGTATATGAATGGCGCTGTGCTCATGTTTAAGCGAGCTCACTAGCTAGCTAGTGTTCGGGTTGGTTAGCATGTTTAGCTGAGTAATATATCTGATGAGAAAGACTGTAACGTAATTCAGCGATTGACTGACTTTTTATTACTTCGCTTACTGAGTAAAGATAAGTAAAGACTTGTCGTTTTCCTGTTTGCCAACTAGGTGTATCATAATATTTATGAATTGAAGCTCAGTCCAACTTGAATGTCTTAAGAAATCAGTCAGCTGTGCTCTATTTTCTCAACCTTAAATTAAAGTCGTCCCTAAATTCATTTATTTTGAGTGTGGAGACAAGCTTTCCCTGTTGTTATCTGTCTTTTAGAAAGGCTAGTTAATGTTACAGGGTATTCCAGCCGTATGGTTGTCATATTCACCGCTCTCAGTGCCTGCAGAAGTTGAGCATTTACAAAAAAAAAAAGGGAATACATTCACACATTGCACACACATAGTGTACATATGGTGAATAAAACACCTTTGAAGGCATGCTGTTCTAGAAAAATAATCAACGACAGGATGGTGTGATGCAGCCCGATGTTTTCTAATGTCCTGGTGTGCTAAACCACAGCAGCTGCCACTTATTACAGTTTCGTATTTATTCAAGAATGATATGATATGATATGACACATTTTATCAGTTTATTACACTTAATGTTGTGGAAGTTAGTTCCCAGTTGTCACTTCCTATGTAATAACAGCTATTTCCTCACCAGCCTCTTTTTTTCCCCCCTCTCTTGAAGTTTATAAGACAAATAAAATGCACAGAAAAACTACAAAGCACAAAGTGGGTTGTCCTGAAAACGTCCCTGTATCAGAAGATGTAAAGTTAGAGCTTTACACAAGACTGTTACAAGGCACTGGAGACTCCCTCCAAAAATGCAAAATAAACATTTAAAAACACACGTTTAAAAAAAAATTAAAAAAAATTCTGTTTATGTGGAGTTCCACAGTACTGTGCAAAAGTCTTAGGCTTAGGCTTGAAGTCTTACTTCAGATAGCTGAATTTTTTCAGATAGCCATTGAAGAATGCCTTTGACAAAAGAAGAACGTATTGAAGTCATTCTCATGGCTGGATCGAGAAGCTGTCGCGAGGTTGTGATGGACTTTAACAGGAAACATGGCGAGCACATCTCACACCAAACTGCTGCCAAACTTATTAACAAATTCAGAATGACTGGAAGTGTTACGGACCAACCGAGAAGTGGACGTCCACGAACATCCACTGATGAAAGCACAACCGACGTGGTGCTGCCATACATAGTCCCTTATGCATGGAGACTTTTGGGTCACCCTACAGTGGTGAAAGTTTGTGAACCCTTTAGAATTTTCTATATATCTGCATAAATATGACCTAAACCATCGTCAAATTTTCACACAAGTTCTAAAAGTAGATAAAGAGAACCCAAATAAACAAATGAGATGAAATATTATACTTGGTCATTTACTTATTGAGGAAAATGATCCAAAATTTGCAGCAATATGTACAGCAATAACTGCAACTAAACGTTTGCGGTAACTGTTGCCCATTCCTCAGTACAGAACAGCTTCAACTCTGGGATGTTGGTGGGTTTCCTCACATGAACTGCTTCCACAACATTTCTATTGGATTAAGGTCAGGACTTTGACTTGGCCATTCCAAAACATTAACTTTATTCTTCTTTGGTAGAACGACTTGTGTGTTTAGGGTCGTTGTCTTGCCTCATGCCCCACTTTCTCTAGAGATTCAGATCATGGACAGATGTCCTGACATTTTCCTTTATAATTCGCTGCTATAATTCAGAATTCATTGTTCCGTCAATGATGGCAGGCCGTCCCGGCCCAGATGCAGCAAAACAGGCTGAAACCACGATACTACCACCACCATGTTTCACAGATGGGATAAGGTTCTTATGCTGGAATGCAGTGTTTTCCTTTCTCCAAACATAATGCTTCGCATTTAAAATAAAAAATTATATTTTGGTCTCATCCATCCACAAGACATTTTTCCAATAGTCTTCTGGCTTGTCCACATGATCTTTAGTAAACTGCAGAGTGGCAGCAATGTTCTTTTTGGAGAGCAGTGGCTTTTTCCTTGCAACCCTGCCATACACACCGTTGTTGTTCAGTGGACTCATGAACATGAAAGTGACATGTGAAGGCCAATGTATGGTAACCCATATTTGGAATTTGTCCTCTGCATTTAACCCATCCAAGTTAGTGCACACACGTTAGGAGTTGTGAACACACCCAGAGCAGTGGGTAGCCATTTTTGCTGTGGCGCCCGGAGAGCAGTTGTGGGTTAAGGGCCTTGCTCAAGTGCCCAACAGCAGCAGTGCTGGGATTTGAACTCATGATCTTCTGCTTGGTAGCCCAACTTCTTAACCACAGAGCTACCACCGCCCCGAATAAAATTAAGATAGGTTGAACAGCAAGATCTGCAGTGACACATCTGGGTGACTATTTTTTTTTTCTTCAATTTTGTCTGCAAGCACACACTTTCCAAGGAACTAACAGATGTCCTATGTCCAAAGCAAACTGGCTAAAGGTGCGTGGTATTATAGGCACTGCTGGGATTCGAACCCAGGATCTCCTGTTTACTAGACAGGCACTTTAACCAACTAAGCCGCAGCGCCACAACATTTAGTTGCTTAGAAGTTATGTCTTGCACTTGGAGTGATCTTTGTTGGTCGACCACTCCTGAGGAGGGTAAGAATGGTCTTGAATTTCCTCTGTTTGTACACAATCTGTCTGACTGTGGATTGGTGGAGTCCAAACTCTTTAGAGATGGTTTTGTAACCTTTTTTTCAACCTGATGAGCATCAACAACTCTTTTTTTTTTTCTGGTGTCCTCAGAAATCTCCTTTGTTCATGCCATGATATACATCCACAAACATGTGTTTTGAAGATCAGCCATTGATAGAGCCCTGTTCTTTAAATAAAACAGGGTGCTCACTCAAACATTTAGGTCTTTTGATCCTTCTGTATAAGCATTGTAGTGTGGTATATGCTCTGTTTGAGTGTCCTGTATATTCAAAGGAAAAATGTAAACACTTTGTTTAAAACATGACGTCATACAGTGTATAGAGCAGGCAGCACACTGTCACGGCAGGTGCGTTGCAGCTCCAGGGTCCTTGGTGTGCACAGGACTGTTTCTTTTTAATCCTATTTCTCCTTCCAAAGGAATTTTGACCAATCTCATCCACTCTAGCAGGCATTATTTTTGGGAACTACTGTGCAACTACTATGACCCTGATCACAGTATAGCACTTACTAAAGATGTATGAATGAACAGGGTTAATGTGTTGAACAGCGTACCCCTAGATGGACATATGCTCAAAGTTTAAACATTTTATGGTTGGCATTCTAGCCTCGCATCATCTAAGATGCTGCATCATATCTCTTTCCTGTTTTGACCCAGGCACTGAGCAGACATGGGTCGCCGCTCGTCAGACAGCGAGGACGACAGCCGCAGCCGGCGCAAAAAGAAGCACAGACGGCACTCGTCTTCCTCCTCTTCCTCCTCCAGCTCATCGGGGAGCAGAGTGACCAGCCGCAGCAAACACTCGAGCAGACGAAGCCGCTCACGCTCCAGAGACCGAGACAGAGACAGAGACAGGAGGTTGGTTTATAAATAAAATGTACAATATGTACAGATTTCTAATACCTCAGATAAACAACAAAACCCCGCAAACGCACATCTTTATGAGCTTTGTTCTCAATTTCCTTTCTCTGCTCTTTCAATCTCGTTTTACCTTTTACCCCCCACACATTTTCTCCCCAGATCTAATGTAGACGCATGGAATAATAAATACGCGAACAGTAGGGGGGCTGTGACATAGCTTCTTGGTTTGATATGTCTGCATATGGAAAAATACATTCAACAGACTGCATAATAAAGTAGACTGTTTTTCATAAAATACAGCATATATTATGTGTGGTATAATAAACGTTTCAGCTTAATCAAGCCCACAGTCCCTCCTCTGAGAAAGTAGGAGAGGCTATGAGGCACTTCTTCTAAGCATTCTGTTTTTGGTTTAGCTTTAGTGTACTAGCTGGGGGAAAAAAATACCAGTGGCTTCACTCAGCAGCAAGTAGGAACTGGAAGATTTCAGCAGATCTTTGAGGTTTGGTGTCTGGGAGCACTTTGGCTTCCCGGTGAGTTTACAGCATGCTGAATCTATGGGTGTGTCTCAATCAGCTCCCTAGGTTGTGAATCAGTATATGGTGTACACGAGTTCGGGCACTGGTAAGTGGTACACATTGGTACACTGATGACGAATTTCCTGCGACATGGTTGTAAAACCTCACCACTGGCATTTATCAACAACAGGCAGAACCGATATCTTACTGACATTATATGTCATATAAATTTGTTAGCTTAATCACACACCTTTCTGTCATGGTACTTCAAGCAGGATTGTAGGCTAGCTAGTGTGTTTAAAAAACGTCGCTTAAAATCACTTAAAAGTCGTTAGACTCAAACAAACCGTATATAGAACGTCAAATAAAGTTACAAATCGCTTATGTAAGTAATCATTTGAGCGCTACGGCAATGATTACAAGCTGCTTACATTTGTAAACAATGTAGGCTGAGAGTTCGTCCCCCATTTTTTTCAAGCTGAGAGGATTCAGAAAATATGACGCCATTTCCAGTAACTGAACATATTGAGCATCGATGCTCCTGGGTTTTTTTTGTTTTTTTTTTGAGGGAGCGAACATATCAGTGCTCTGGAAGGATTATGCAATTGAGACAGCCCTTAAAATGGCCGACTCCCTGATCGTTGCCCTGACTGCTGAACTTTGGTGCTGATTGAGATGCACCCTGTATCACTCTTCTGTGCCAGTGTTTAAAACTAAACAAAAACATGAAGCAACACACACACACACACAGAACAAACTTTCTGCTGCTTTTTCAGTCCAGGTTAAAGAAGTCACCATGGCTATGGGGAAGTCCATATATGGTAGTGCAGAACACAAGATTCAAAAACACGTCTAGGGTTACAGAGAGCTGCGTGACTCTGACAGAACAACTAACAAACATTAGGATGGGAAAAGCCTCGTGCTTCAGACACACCCCCTTGCAAGGTCTGACTAGAGAGCTAATGTTTAATTAGCTGTGCTTTATTTTGTGTCATTATTAATTTTCAGTTATTGTATCGTATCGTGTTTTGGGTATCGCTACAATCCTACCCGACAGTGATTTCAGTATTCAAGTACTGGCACTTTAAATGGTTAACAATGTGCACACCTCTAGCTGAACTGCATCTCCCAAGTGTTCTAGTGATTCTTCTATTTGGGATGACGTTCTGTTCAATGTTTACTAGGCCTGTCATGTTAACTACTTTTGTTGGACGATATATTGTGATAAACCATATTATTGTCATTTTAAGACCATTTTATGCCACTGATATAATGATAATATGATAGCATAATAATACAAGTACACCCTTTCAAAGAGCAATGAACTTTTAATTCCTAAGAATATTCAGACATTGGTATTGGAATGTCAAAACATAGTTTTTGTCTTCTTTTAAATTTAGTCAGTATTTGGTCGTCATATTTATTAATTTTAGTCAATTTTACTCTGACTAAAATGGCAATGAATATTAGTCAACGCTATTCTAGTTGACGAGAAAATGCAAAAATGAAACCGAATATTCACACATTTTATATATTAACTTAAATATGTATCAACATTTCACAAACATGTGAAAGCTGCCCTTGTTGTGAAAACCTGATCTCCTGAAATAATAACATTATAATGACTACAAGACAAGCAGACGCGAATGACTAAAATGTTGGTGACATTCATTCTTATGTAAACAAACACGCATGTACACACAATTGGCAATATCGAGGTCAGCAAAAATGATCATGGTCATGTCCATATATCGTACAATGAGTCTATAACATAATTATCATGACAGGCCTAATGCTTACGTTGGTGGTGTATGAAGAAGCATCCAATCGAAAGAGGAAAACACTCCTCCATACAAAATCCTATACAGGCTCTGTTATTCTCTCTCTGAGGGAGGGCATTAAGATCTCAGCGTCTGCCCCAGCGTAAATGATTCAAATCTTACATTACAACAGTAACTGCTGGGTGTCCGAGTGTTCCCATCGCACCGGTCTTCATCTTCAACAGGACCTCATATCAAATGAAACAACTCTAACAGAAAAATGAAAAGAACAGCAGCGTGTCATGCGACCCCCTTCTCTCCCCGCAGACGCATTCATACACTTTGACTCTTCGAGGGAGTCTCTTAGTGCCGTCTGTCTCACTTCAATTATTCATGCCATTTGGTCAGTGTGCATTATACGTGATGGGAAACAGTTGCTGTCTCCGAAACAAATAGTCGGGTTGGAGAGGACAGAAGGGATTTGGTTAGATAATGTGAGGGCTAGAACTGGATCAGGTGGTGCTTGTGTTTTCTGGGATAGATGTCATGCTTGGAATTAAATTAAAAAAAAAAAGTTACATGGCCCTGTTAACAATTATATTGAAACACATATTTAATTATAGGAACGTGTTCATCTGTATGTAGATGAGAGGAAGATAAGAGCATGCCATCTAGGCACTGTAATGCAGAGCTGGTTTGTAAGTACCGCAAGTCTGATATAATGGCGCTTGTATTATTTGTAGTGGTTTTCTTTTCTTTTCTTACTCTTCCATCCCCCTCAGTCAAGGAAAAAATACTTATAGTGAATATTACTCAAACTTTCTGGGTGTGAGCCACTTTCACACACACACTAGCCATCAGCGCAGGCTCTGAGTGCAGGTTTAAAAACAGAATGATCTTCCTCGCTAGTGGAGATGAAATGCACCGTTCCAGTCCTAGGCGTTTTCCCGTCCAAAGTCTGAGATGCTGTACGAGTACGGAAGCTTGCGGGACGAGGTAAGGAGTTTAATTAGGCAAACATAGCGAATTATATGTTTTTATATAATCGAATAAACATTTAGGAGCGTTTCTGTTTAGGCTGTGGGTAGACTGAGAGAATCAGTAGCACACGGTGAATAGGGGAAGCTGGAGGAGACTGAAAGAGTAAGTGAGTGAGTTCATTAGTTGAAATAATGGAGAATAATGGAGTCGTGTGTGTGTGTGTGTGTGTGTGTGTGTGTGTGTGTGTGTGTGTTTGTGGGAGGGGGAGTAGCTCGTCTATAGGAGTGATGTCAGCTTTTCTAAACACAGCACGGTGAGTCATTCCAGTTGATGGGCTCCGATTATCTGCCTTAGCCATCGTCATTAAGAGTTTTTTTTGTGTTTAATGTGTAAGTTTTAACTCTAAACTATTACTCCATACAATAATAACACATTATTACATTATGTAACGTTATTACATAATTATACACTATTCTACATATTCTCTACAACAGCACATTAGGGACTGTACACAGGTCAAGGATTACAAAATCAATGGATAGTTAGATTTAGTAGTGAAAATGCTCTGAATGTGTGCGTATTGTGTCACTCCAGGCGCAAGCATCGCTCCAGCAGCAGCTCCTCAAGAGGCTCCAGCCACAGGAAGAAAAGCCGCAGCACTGAAAGGAGGCGGAGCCGAAGCGCAGATAGGGGGCGGGGCCACAGATCACGCCGCTCTCGCTCCCGCAGTCGCAGGAGGTAAGGAGAAATGTTTCTTTGCTCAATGTGGTAAATGCAGTATAACATATACATTCACCAGCCACTTTAATAGGAACACCTGTACCTTGTAAGATTGCCCAGTCTTTTTCCAATTTCCAACTGTCCAGTTTTGGTGAACATGCGTTTCAGATTGTAGGCTCAGATCCCTGTTTTTGTCTGTCGGGAGTGAAACCCGATGTGGTCTTCTGCTGGTATAACCAATCAACCTGAAGGTTTGACATGTTGTGCATTCTGAGATGCTTTTCTGCTCACCACGGATGTAAAGAGTGGTTATTTGAGTTACTGTAGCCTTCCTGTCAGCTTAAACCAGTCTGACCATTCTCCTTTCCTCATCAACAAGGCGTTTCCACCCACAGAGCTACTGCTCACTGGATGGATGTTTTTTGTTTTTCACACCATTCTGTGGACACTCTAAAGACCGTTGTGTGTGAAAATTCTTATGTGCATCAGTTTCTGAAATACAAACCAGCACATCTGGCACCAGCACTCAAAGATAATATTTTTTTTGCCCATTCTGATGTTTTGATGTGAGCATTAACTGAAGCTCTTGACCTCTATCTGCATGATTTTATGAATTGCACTACTGCAACATGATTGGCTGATTGGATAATTGCATGAGTGAGCAGGTGTACAGGTGCTCCCATTACAGTGGCTGTTGATTTCTGACATTAATAGCTGAATAACATTTCAGTGACAGACTGATGGTTCTGTGTTATTCAATTTTTCATATTAAAGTCTTTAATATTATCATTTCTTCTTTGGCAAGTGGCGCATGAAGTTCAATAGTCAAGGCAAGCTTCTACATCTGTTCAGCATTTGTTGATGAAAAGTAAATTAGAAAATTTATTTAAGGAATAAAACCCGGAGGGGCAGAAAACGTTACCCCTGACTATTACAAAGCCCTGACACTGGAGACTCCTTCCAAAAATGTTTACTACATGTTAAAATACTGAATAGACGTCTCCTCACAGAAAATGTCACCATAACATCATTTAACATCATTATTCTGTGTGTTTGGAGTGTGTTATTACTGTAGAAACAATAACATATTAATCAACACCTTCTGAACAATCAGAATAACAATTCAACAGTGTTGTGGTATAAATAGTATTAATCTTTAAATATGACCGCATTTAAGAAAAAAACAAGCTCTAACCTATCAGTCTAAGAATCTGCTTTTTTTTTTTCTTCGCTCAGTTTCAAAGATGGTAGGAGATGTCAAGAAATATTTTTGTTAGGCCAACATGAGAGTTTTATTTCAGTGGGAAAAAAACAGCAGACCTGTGCATTTTTAATTTAAAAAAAAGAAGCTAGGCTGCACCCCATGTAAAAGCTGACTTCCCCCTCAAGTCTTTCTCATTTATACTTGTGCAGAATGACAGCTCAACTAATTAGCTTGTGACAGCCTGCCATTAAAGACCTTCTGTTTTCTGAGCCACTTGCTTTTCTCGCCAGCTGCCGGTCCTCTGCACATGCTCGCTCCCAATAAATACAGCAGTTATTAGTGTACGTTATGATTATTTCATTAATTAAGCACAGGCCCAAGCACCCTTGGGTCAAAGCGCTTTTGCCTGTCCTTGTGGCCCTTCAGAGCGAAGAAGACAAAGGGGGCACTTAGGCTGATTAATTAATGCAATTAAAACAATTATCTATTCACTGTTTATTGAAATGGACGTATTCCACTTCATGTACACACACACGCGCACATACACACAAGTGCAGCAATAGAGACTGTGTTCTGGTGTTAGAAAGCAAATGATTTCATTACCATTACAAATGTAGGTAAAGAGGTTGAATAGAATTTGGTGGTTAAAATGTTTAGGAGGTAATAGCATAGCTGTTGTGCGTCTACAGGAGACGGAAAAATTTCTCTCACACACAAAAAAGGATTTAATCATAAGCAGGTGCACAGTGAAGCACTTTTTAGTAGTTGATCAAATTGGTGTTAATCAAATTAAGTGAATGGGTTAAAAAAAAAAAATTTACACAATTATCCGGTTACACCAGATGCAGCCTTTCAGCCAAGACATTATATCTAAAGTTTTACTTACTTAGGTTTGCACTGCAGCTAACAAGGCTAATGTAGCTAACAACTAATGAAAGGCAAACTCCCAAATCTTCATATATCATTCATCTGCTCAACTTCGTATTTATGGAGATGATCTTATCGAACAGCAGTGATGATCGGTATTCCAACATTTTAGCATACACAAAGTAGAACTATATTATTGTGTCCATCACTTCAAGCTTGCCAGTACTATTCAGTCTTCAAACTTTAGGAGGCGGAGCCTGGGGGCAGAACAATACCAAGTTGCACTAAGGTAAATATGTGATTCCAATTGTCCTAACATGGCTGCCCCATAGCATTAAAGTGAAGTCTTGCAGTGTCCTAAACCACATTGGTTTTGTGACATAAGTAGAGGACGGAGTTATAACAAATATTTCTGGAAGACATTTTGGGTGAGGTAGATATCTGTTGCTTGTTGGCAAAATTGACAATGTAATGCCAGTTCCAACATTTACTGTTGAGACACTTGGAAACTACTATGCTGTTTTTTTTTGTTTTTTTTTTCCCCAGCTAAAGCAGCAATCAGACCAAATGCAAATAAAATACACCCAGTGGAAAAGGCTTTTCACTGAAGGGGAAAGGACGAGGGATGTGAAGGACACATTTGTGTTTACTTTTGTTTTGCAAAACTACGACTTGGTCTAGGTGACCTGTGAACTGCCAAATTTGTGAATATTTAGCAGTTTGAAAACCAGATCATAGACTACTTAAAGTGTGTGTATATATATATATATATATATATACACACATACACACACACACACACACACACACACACACACACACACACACACACACACAGTGGGTATAGAAAAGAATCACCCCCCTTTAAAATAATCACATTTTGTTGCTTTTCAACCTGAAATGAAGACGGGTACAGTTTTTGTTTTATCCAGCTGTATTTACTCAGTGCAACTTATAACATCCAAGTGAAAGATATAACACCAACATGTCAGAAAAAAATAAAAAAGCAGAATCACTGAGTTGGAAAAAGGATCACCCCCTTGTGTCAGTATTTTGTTAAACCACCTTTTGCTTTAATTACAGCCTTTAGTCTGTTGTGATATGTCTCTACTCACTTTGCACATCTAGACTTTGCAATATTTGCCCACTCTTCTTTGCAGAACTGCTCAAGTTCAGTTAAATCTGATGGTTAAATCTGAAGACTGCAGTTTGTGGACTGCAGTCTTCAAGTCATTCAAGTCTGGGCTCTGACTAGGCCATGCAAGGACATTCACCTTTTTCTCCTTCAACCACTGTGTGGTCAGTTTTGCTGTGTGCTTTGGGTCATTGTCATGTTGGAAGGTAAACGTTCTTCCCATTGACAACTTTCTAGCAGGGGGCAGCAGATTTTCCTCAAGAATCTGATGGTATTTTGCCCCCATCCATTTTCCTTCTATCCAGACAAGTGCTCCAGTCCCTGCTGCAGAGAAACACCCCCATAACAGGATATTACCACCTCCATGCTTTACTGTAGGAATGGTGTTATTTGGATGGTGAGCTGTATTGGATTTCTGCCAGACATATCGTTTGGTGTTGAGGCCAAATAATTCAATTTTAGTCTCATTTAGTCTCATCATTCAGACACAAGAGCACATGAGGTTGGACACTGATTTCCAGCAACAAGGCATGGCGTGAAGTTGGTGTTCCAGTTCATCCCAAAGGTGTTCAGTGGGGTTGATGTCAGGGCTCTGTCGAGTTCTTCCACTCCAGCTTTGGCAAACCATGTCTTCATGGAGCTTGCTTTTTGCCTCTTAGTTTCAGTGAAGGGAAATTGTAATGTTACGGCATACAAAGACATTCTAGACAATTGTGTGTTTCCAACTTTGTGGCAAAAATTTGGGGAAGAAGAACTACATATGGACACAAAAGGTTGTGACGTCCACAACCTTTTGGCCATATAGCGTACTATATTATTATGCATAGTATAGTATGGACATGGAACAGACGTTAGACTAGACATGAGTTGTGCCCCAAATGACGTACTACACACTATACACTTACACTATGCACTAGGTACTCTATCGTCTAGTGTATGAATTTTAGAAGGGTAGTATCATCTCAAACGGAACGCTAACGTTTTTACTAATCGGAAGTATAAGCTGTTTCCCCGTCTACAGCAGATGACATCAAACGCACGTAATGCGATGCCGCTAGCTTTAGCAGAATAGCCAGAGTCAACGAAAATGAATTTCTTCATTTTACTGTTTGTCAATGTTACCTTTTATGCCCAACATGAACTTTTTTGATTCTGAGCAAATTTGAGCCAGCATAAGCAAAGCTGCGACCGTTGAGTGCATGGAGTGTCCAACATTCCACACTTTGTTTTTTCGGTTGAATAAGTGCATCATCCGGGTACTTTAAGTGCACTTCTTCTTGTTGGAATTTTCAGTGTGAACACACTATGTATACTACAAAATGGTGTAGAATAGTGCATTAGTATGCGATTTGGGACGCACCTATAGACTTAGGTTAATTTTGTAATAATTATATAAGGAAGCTTATGGAGTCAGCAGTTTAATATCAGTTCAACCAATACATATTTTGACATCATTTATGCTGTCCCTTCTACCAATATACATGACAGTTTTTGTGGTAAAATACACTTTTGCCTCAAACATCAGACACCAAATATGTCTACTTGGGTAAGGAGAAAATTCATATTTTTTTTGGCAAACCTTTCCTTTATGTGATTAGTCCAGCAGGATATATTATTGTAATAACCTGAGTGATGAGTTCAGGATTTGAAGAATGAGAAATAGGCAGAAAAGTGGCAACAAATTTAACAGACAACATGCACTTATTAAGTTATATTTTAAAGATTCTTTGTCTAATGATTCTCGGTAATCGGTCGATGCAAAACTTTGATTTTATGGAACGCCTTTTAAAATATTACATGTAATAGCTTCAAATATATAACAGTGCACAGATAACAGTGTTGTATGGAATGAAACATGATAGAATCTCATGGACAACTGCTATCATGCTTCAAATTGTCAGACTTCAAAATGTGATTAAAATCCACCGAGCATATTTATTTGGAAGAAAAAAATCAGAAAATTAAGACCTATTGTTACATCTTGGTGTAAGTGTGGACTGCAGTAGAAGTTAGGAAGGTGCGATTGGGTGTTTGTGAGCTAAGCTAAGTGGAACAGGTTGCCCCGGTCCAAGCAGCTATCTGTCACTGTCACGTTAAAACAGTTTGGGTCGACTTATGGAGTCGGGGACGAAGCACCCTGATAAATCAGGGGCGGATTGAGTGGACAGCTCACTATGATTGATATACTGACAGGATATGAGCAAGCGCCATGTGAGATCTAAAATATGAAAGAAAGAGAGATTGGGGGGGAAAAAAACTACCCATGGAGTGCATATTATTCAGACGAATAAGAATAATAACTGCAGCGTGGAGCTATTGCTGGTGAGAAGATTAGGGCAGTTTGGGAGCAAATATTGCTTTCCCTTTATGTGTAAATAATAAATAAATAAAAACCCGAAATTAGAATAATGCTCTATTATGTGCTGTAGTTTTTTTTTCCCTGTTCATATCGGAAAATGAGATGAACAGAAGGGACGCCCATAGAGACTTGCAGTCTTTTCCTCGCCGACACGCATGACAGACGAGAGTAGCTCGAGTAGCTGATAACCCATTAGACATTAATGTTTATTCCCTTTGATCAAACCAGGCAGTTCATGCAGCGTGGATGCCGCTGCAAAGAAGCAATTGCTCAATATGTCTGTGTGCGGAGGGTCTGCAACCTCTTTATCATAGCAAATACAGATAAATTTTATCCAATCACACTTTATACGCTTATGGTTTTAGGGAAAAAAGGCGGATATTAGGAAAAGATTTCTTGCCTGTCGCTGAGCTCAGGTTGGCTTTGGAATGAAACTTTGTAGTTTGAGAAGCACTCGATGAGATTTTTATTATTTTTCTCAAAGCAACAGAGTGGTTAACTGTTTTAGATGTCACTCTTTAACAATTAGGCACGCCGAGGTTAAGAGGTTAGATGCAGCCCGCCACAGTGTTGCCTGACCTCAAATAAAAGTCAGCACACTGAAAGTGATCAATATTTCATTACTCGCTGTGCTCGTTGGATTAGAGCAATGGGAGATGACGACACAGCTCCCTCTCTGTGGATGTGAGGTCCAGAGTACAGGCCACACCGTGCAGGTTGGTTGTTCTTTAGCAGGACAGGATTAAGAACCAGAAGGTGTCAGTGAAAGCTTTACTTCTTCTCTGCGCTGCAATGGGGTGTACATGCACCTGATGACTTTCCCTGCTGCTCGTTCATCAAAGCAACATCATTGCTAAGTACAGGAAGATGAGGAGGACGGAAAGGGGAATAGACAAATGGGTTAATGCAGTTGGCATCTGTATTGAGAGTCTTGACTTGAAAGAGTCGTTTCGGGGTACTCGTGAATCATGAGGTTACTGACATGGAAATTAAAAAATAATAATAATAAAAAGTAAAAAAAAACAGGTGCATGTCCAACCCTAGATATGCGCTCTTAAGCTTTGCTTTGTTTAATTCATTCATTTATTCATTTATTTAAATTCATTTATTTATTTTGTCGATTTATTTTTCACAATTTAAAAAAAAAAATTAATTGTATTTTATTTTTTTAAAAATGTGTTTATTTAATTTATTCATGCACTAAAAAGGGGAAATGCAAATGTTGAGGTTTTTCTAGACTCTCACCGAACACTTTTGTAGCACATAACACATAAATGTTGCTCCATGTCTGCAGACGTAGAACATTGTTTTTGTTCACAGGTCAAGACACTGACCTGCTGGTGTAAATATCCCTTTCTCAGTAGTAGCCCAATAGGAGAATAAATGTCCCCTGAAAACAGTAGCCTGTAAATGTGTTTTTATTAATTGCAATATTTAATTACCCATTTATACCACAGTGTGTTCTGATTGGTCAGAAAATTTCCGGCTGCACATCACAAGTTTATATTAATGTGCTCATTCTAAAACGTTACCGTTTCTATAGTAACAACTTGCACAGGGACTTGTATGGTGGACGCTCCACATGTACAGATTTTAAAACCTGAGTAATTGTTGAAATTAATTTGTGAATTATTTTGTGAGAATTTATGGAAGGAATCTCCAATGTCAGTTTTTATTTTATTAACTTTGAGAGAGAAAAACAAAACGAGGCAGGGAAGGGACGACTGTTTATAGCTACTAACCCCATTTCCATAAAAGTTGGGATTTTTTTCTAAAATACAATAAAAACAAAAATCTGTGATTTGTCAAGTCTCTTGAAACTTTAATTCTCTGACAAAAGTACAAAGAAAAGATATTCAATGTTTTCACTGATCAACTTAATTGTATTTTGTAGATATAACTAAAGATGCACCGATTGCAATTTTTTTTGGCCGATTCCGATTTCTGATTTTTTTTGTAAGTGTGACCTGCCGATACCGATTTTTGCCGATTCCGATTTTCTTTCTAAGAACTATAATTGACAGCATATACAAATAAAAATCTACTTTTCTTCAATGCAATATTTTATTTTCATAATAAAAGAATTATTAAACATTACAATTTGCCCCAAACTGCACTAAGTTGCAGGATCTTCTCTCACGTAAACAACTCTGAAAATAAAGTGCTCTGTGACTGGAAAGAGGTAGAAATAACAATTAACTGAAAATGAGTTGCTTTATATAACAAAACAGATATCATTTTCCACTATGTTTATGAATTGACCTTTTTGTCTTTTTTACTCGTCTCACAGAAGTCCAAAGATTACAAGCCTATGAACAAAACTGAAGTGTACAATACTCTCCCAAATATTAATAGATGCAGTGGCTAATAATTAAATACCAAGTGTAACAAGTAGAATTAGTTACTGCCCCTTTAAGGCGGAATGCTCTCTCTTACTCCCTCACTGATGAGTGGGCAGTCGGTAGACGGAGTGTGAGCTATGATCATCACATGTATGCATGTAAAGCCTGGTTATATTTCTGTTGCTCTTTGCCCTGTTTTATTTATGTTCAGTAACGCAGTTGTTAGTGGAGTGTTTTGCAAACTGCCCCATGTGTGCGGGGGATCGACAGCGCTGATAATAAACCACTGTGAAATATCAGATATGTGAGTTTTGCTTACACCTGGCTACAACCATTCTGGCAAGTTATCCGGCCTCTCTGTGTAAAGCGTTACACAAGGCACCTTTTCTTTGTTGCCAACATATGTATACTTGAGCATTAATGGCAAGTTTTTCTTCACAAACAGAAGCATCTCTGTGTTGTCACCTGATAATCGGTTTCTCCTTTCATCTTTCACATGTCCAGCCAAGCTAAACAAGTGATCACTTTCAACGCTTGTACATGGAGCAGAGAGGTAGGCTCAGGCAAGTGGAGCAAGCGCAGGGAAACAATCTTTGTTGATCCTCCAGTAGGTCAATGGGTTTTCGCGTTTTTGCTTATGGACTGGCTCGGAATCGGAAAGACGTGAGACTGACCGGCCGGTCACCGGTCCGGGCCGAGCATGTGGAAAATCGGCTGATTCCGGTCCCTGGCCGGTCGATCGGTGCATCTCTAAATATAAACAAATTTAGAATTTGATGCCTTCAACGCACTCAAAAAAAGTTGGGACAGAGGCATGTTTACCGCTGTGTTACATCACCCTTTCTTTTAATTACACTTTTTAATCATTTGGGAATTGATGATACTAATTGTTGCAATTTTGCAAGTGGAATTTTTGCCCATTCTTGCTTGATACAAGACTTCAGCCGCTCAACAGTCCTTGGTCACCATTGTCTGATTCTCCTCTTCATAGGACACAGATCTGGACTGCTGGCAGGCCAGTCAAGCACACGCACTCTGTGTCTACGAAGCCACGCTGAAACGTGGCCTCATCTGACCACAGCACACGTTTCCACTGCCTTTCAGTCCATCTGAGATGAGCTCGGGCCCAGAGAACTTGGCGACGTTTCTCCATAGAGTTGATGTGTGGCTCTATCCTTGCGTAACAGAGTTTCAGGTTGCATTTCTGGATGCAGCGGCGGACTGCAGTGACAACAGTTTTCCAAAGTACTCCCGAGCCCATGTGGTTATATTTATCACAGTACCATGACAATTTCTCAGGCAACACCGCCTGAGGGCTCGAAGGTCACGTACATTTAACAGTGGATTCCGGCCTTGCCCTTTACACAATGAGATTTCTCCGGATTCCCTGAATCTTTTCACTATATTATGCACTGTAGATGGTGAAAGACCTAAGTTCTTTGCAATCTTGCATTGAGCAATGTTTTTTTTTAACTGACTGACAATTCTCTCACGAAGTTTGGCACAAAGTGGTGAGCCACGACCCATCCTTGCTTGCAAAGACTGAGCTTTAGGTGGATGCTCCTTTTATGCCCAAACCTGATACCCTCCCCTGTTACCAATTAACCTGATCCTCCAGAATGGGGTTACTTGAATATTCTATAAACTTTTCAGTCTTATTTGGCCTCTGTCCCAACTTTTTTTTGAGTGTGTTGAAGGCATCAAATTCTAAATTTGTTTATATTTACAAAATACAATTAAGTTGGTCAGTGAAAATATTGAATATCTTTTCTTTGTACTTTTGTCAGTTAAATAAAGTTTCAAGAGACTTGACAAATCACAGATTTTTGTTTTTATTGCATTTTAGAAAAAAATCCTAACTTTTATGGAAATGGGGTTGGTATTATAACACTAGTGATAACAAGAACTAACTTATGCAGTTATGCAGTTGCTCCACAACATTAGATGTAACTACACATGGAGAAGTGTATGCATTTTTCAGTAAATGAAAAATGGTTAGTGTTGGCAAATTCCTGTGGTTTATTATGACTAAAACACTTCAGGACATGGTGTTATTGGAAAATAATAAAATTCAGGGTGGTAGTAGTAACTCAGCTTCATGCCAGGCCGCATCACACCACCCTCACATTGATTATTTTCCTTTAACCACGCCCTGTAGTTATTTTCTCTCTTTCGTACCACAGATTTTTACACCGATGCACTTTTGGGGATTGGAATGGAGGTCAGGACCTCTTCTAACCCCTAATCTCCTCTCTAGATAGGACTCTATCCCTCTCCTCACACACACCAACATGACTGACTTGTAAATTGTTGATTCAAGCTGAAGCCTCACTCGCTTTTGGCAGGGCGTGTGTTCTTTATTTAATCAAAATCAACATGCTTACACTAGCCCAGATCTGAGAGGCCATGCTTTCTTTTTTTTCTTTTTTTTTTTTTTCTTTTTTTTTTTTTTTTTTGTTCCTCCATCGTTTTCTCTTAGTCTTCTTTATTCCGTCCTTACATCCAGAGTGCACGCCGGTGTCTTTTTTTATTTATATCCCCCCTCACTAGAGGCTAGACAAACGCTGCTGGCCTTTGTTGTCAGAAACCTTTATTTACCAAAGAGGAGAGTAAGTGAGTGACACGGCAGAGGCCTTTTATCCCCGGCTAGCCGCCAGCGCAGCTCCCTCCGCCTGCCAAAAGAAGCCCCTCTGGCCCACGTGCACCCTCCTCCACTCTCCTCCACGCTTTCTCTCCTCCCGACACATCCAGCTACAAGTCCACTCCCCTGGGTGAGGGAGAGATAGCTGCTCTGCCTCACATTGAGTTCACTCAAACAGTGACTCCAACCCTACACACAGCCCTACGTATATAAATATATTTGTTGCATTCATCCCATAATGACCCATTTTCCATTTTTGCAATGCTGAAAACATTTTTCTGAAATGTGAAACTTTGCTCGGCTCAATTTCTGTTATGAATTTGAAAAATCTAATTTTTATTATAATGTTCAGAAAGAAGGTGCACTCGCATGGTCTTTGTAAATATGAAACAATAAAAGGTGATTATAGTCGCTTTATAGCCACGTTCCCTTTACCTCATATTTTATCTTGGAAGTGGTGGATCAGTGGATAAGGTTCTTCCACCACTTGAGCAAGTCTTTAACCCTTAATTGCTCACCTCGTGTTAAGTTGCTTAAGGATAAAATCATCAGCCAATAATGTAATGAATAAACGTAAATGTAATTTGTACTCCCATCTGCCTTGAGCAAGCATGCGAAGGTGTTTAGAGTCTCTCTATTTTCATATCTCAATATTGTTTACAGTCGCCGGGGGATATAATAATTGGGATGAAAATAAGATACATTAGGTAATTTAAAATACATTATACAATCATATTGCTATAAAATGGAACAGATCGCCTAGCTAGTGAACAGAACTATATTACACAAATTGGCTTTATTACAGAAACACAATATATATTATTCAGACTGAAAACACACACACACACACACACACACACACACACACACACACGCACGCACTTTACCATATGCACATCTGTCCTCCATGTGAGCCGAGCACAGATTAATTCATTACTCGGATTCCTGTGTTTTTCTCCGTGCCAGACTCAAAGAGACATTTTGCGCTTCGATTACCCTCCCTCGTATCTCGGACCCCGTGTCAGTCACGCAGGGATGAAGGATCTTTTGTTCACCAAACACATAAATATGGAATGAATAAATATTATAATTTGTAAACACGGATACCCCGAGGCCAGGTGAACGTGGTCTGACACTGTGTGTCTTTCGCATTAAAAGAGCAGCGAACTAAAAGGAGACTGGAAAAACATCAGTGCAAATCAGGCAGCCGACTGGTCAAAGGTCAGCGCAGTGATCTTTATTCAGGATGCAAGCTTGTTGCCCCTATAGTCGCTCATTAGCCACTGGACACTGATTCAGAGTAAATATTAAGGCCAGTGGTTTTTACTTTGACCTTTCTTGCTGTGGAGGAATGTGCTAGGATTCCTCATTATGCTGTATTTCCGCCATAGTTGTGACTCTCCAGTGTCTCTCTCTCTCTCTCTCTCTCTCTCTCTCTCTCTCTCTCTCTCTCTCTCTCTCTCTCTCTCTCTCTCTCTCTCACTCTCTCAATGTTTGTCATAATTGACGAGACAGATTTGAGAAGCTTTTAAAATTATTTTCCCCTCTTTTGGGTCATGTGAGCGTCCGGTAAAGTCCGGGAAGAAAACCCGCTTCGTCTGTTTTTCATCCCATTCAAAGCAATGTTGGTCACACGTCCCTTTTTAAACGTTTGCTTTTGGAATAGAAAATGAATTTCTCCCCATCTGACTTCTATCCTAATTTCAGCTCTTCTTGAAGTTCTTCGAAATTGGGTTTTAAATGCCAATTAGGAGGTTGAATGTAGCGAAATGAAAGCACTAGCGCTAGCAGAACGGCCTCACCTTCTGGCTGCTCGGGCTTCTGAGAGAAGAGCACGCCGAACCTTTTGGCTCCGAGCGCCGCTTTGAGAAAAAATATCCTGCCTAATGAACACATTAATTAGAACCATAACTATTTATAAGATGATAATTAGAAACGAAGCGAGGTAAACTGGGCCCTTCCTGCAATTAATGGCGGATTAATTACGACCGGTAATGAAGTGGAGGTTTGAAACGCATTAAGGTGAAGTACAGAAGAGCGTTGCGGCTTTGTGATCACTGGCGTAATTATTCCGCCGGCCATTTGAGCCCCCCCCCCCAACCCCCCGCGCTCGCTCAGCGCCGGCTAATCAGCATCGTTGCATCGTTATATATGCACTTAAAAGGACTTGCCAGCGCAATGACTGCCTAATTATTTCTAATTGGCAGACCCAAGCGTGGTCGCCGTGAAAGGAGGAAAGAGATCCGGCGCTCAGAGACAGAAGTGACCCGAGGTCTGGCTTGGACTTGTGTATCTGTTGCATGGAAACACCCCACTGACCCTTGTAAAGGTCACTTGCCTGAAGTATTTGATTTTTAAATTTTTTTCCCAAGCTTTTGGCTATTTCTTGCTTTAATTAATGCTAATTGCCTCACAGTGAGGAGATCCTTTCAGATCAATGTGGGTTGACGAGACTGATCGCATGCCCACGATCGAGCAATCACAGTTATCCGGTTCTCTCAAACAGGCCCAGACTTCAGTGAGCGAGCCGAGTAGTTTCTCATACAGACTTTTTTTGGTTTGCTTGTACAAAAGTTTATAATTTTTTCATACCGCTTCGAAAGTATTGCCATCAGTTCTCGAGTAACGGATAAGTCGGACCTCTGTGTGGAGCGCTTTGAGCGTCCCCTGTAGAAGCTGCTGATGTTCGACTCTAAGCAGAACCATGTGTCAGAGTGTGTATGAGAGACACCATCATCTCCCCCCCCCCCCAACAGCACTGGAGCAAATTGTATCGTAATTAAATCCAACGGTGCACTTGTCTCTCCCTCCGCCGTTCTGACAGCACCAATATGGTTCCAGTTACCAGTGTAATATTTAGGTGTAACAAAAAAGCAAGAGTGAGAGGAAACACTAATAAAAGAGAAATCTGGATTATGTGCTTCTTGACTGAAATCATGACACCCGCTGGAAATAATGAAACACTTTCCCCCCCCTCTTGATATTGGCGAGTCTTTTTTTATTTCCTGTCTTGTCAAGCTTGTGGGGGAAACTTCTGGCTGATTTCGGATGAAACCGGGAGACATATGAGCTGCCAGCTGCACACAGCGTGTGTGATTGGTGGAGGAAGAGATGAAGCAACAGTGCCAAATCAGCAGGTTTCTACTAGCGTCGTCGTTTTGACCTGGTGATGAACGCTTGTGCTATTTCATGCTTTCATCTGAGGACATGCCAGACTTTTGTCATGTAATCCTGAGGTCCAATAGCTTTCTTCATCAGCATGGAGGTGATTGAGCTGTAACTCAAAGTGCGGCGCAGAGGCTAGGAAGAGTCTGCTAAATGTGTGTCTGGAAAAGCGAATGTGAGACCTGGGTTAGAATATGGTGCCACTTGAAATTCATGAAATTTATTTTAAAAGCTTTCAGTTCTAGTTTAGGTTCTGAATGACTTATAACAGTGCAGATATGCAGACCTGCCACACATTTAGCTTTGGAACTCAACTTTTTAGCATTGGAGCATGCTGCTATTATTACTAAAAAAAAAAACACCAAATGAGCAGTCCTTTTTTTTTTTCTCTTTTTTTTTTCCCCCTTCCCAATAAAAATGCCAGATGAACTAATCGACATGTGAATGTGGAATGATTTACAGTTGCACAGGTGTTTTGAGCTCTTCGATATTAACCGATCCTGCTGGAAGCCCCGCCCCTTCCTCCATCTCAGATCAATCTCCCGTGCGGCCTCACTTTCTGTCAAGGTAAATGGAGACTGTTTGAGTTCATTAACGTGAAAAAATCTGTCAGTGTATGCTAAACATGAGACAAGGAAAACATTTAACATCAATGAATTATCTTTATCTATATTTTTCAGTCCATACAGGATTTCACTGAGGTTTTTTTTTTTTTTGTGATTGTTGCGGCCAAAAATGATTGATTTTGCTGCGGCTTTTTTCAAAATTTTCGACGCTATTTGCAGAGGGTGTTTTTTGTGGACTGTCTTTCGCAGTGATATTTGTTGGTAAATGAGACCTTTTAGCTGTACTCATGTTCGACGCATGTGAATTGAAGGGGGGGTTTGGCTGAATGCGCGTTGTGATGACGTCACATGATGCGTCTTGGCCCAGATCTGCGGTAATTTTGAAAAATTGCAAGCTCTGAATATTGCGGAGTTCGCTTGATTTTGCATTAATTTCTACAACCGCTAAATCCTGAAGGGACTGATTAGGGATGCCACTGACGAACTTTTAATTATAAATAGCCGAAAATGTCACTTTTAAGAGGAAAATAAATGAAAAAAATATTAATGAAGCGTAGAATCTAGCACAAATAACTTTACTGATAATAATAATTTTAATGCCAGTCAGCGTAGCCTCATTCAAACCAGTGAGATCAAGTCCATCGGAGAAGATTTGCACAGTAACCACCAGCCAATTTGGGGAAAAAAAACCCACCACTCATCTGTTTGTTTTTTGTTCTATTTTCCTGCATGTAACTTTTCTAGTGTCTTACATCCTGACCAAAAACATCTTGCACAAGCTTTGCACGTGCATTTTTGCCCGGGAGGAGATGTTTATTTAACATTTATGGAAGGAGTCTCCAGTGTAAGCAGTGTCTGCTTACAGCAGAAGTACTTTCAGCAGAGAACTTTCAGTTCTCCGACACGGGCAAGTCTTCAGGACTGAGAGCATTTTGTGGTTTCCCCATAATGTGAAAAACGTCTTCTGAACTTCATGAGCGAGATTAAAAAAAGAAAAAAAAAAGAAAGAGGTTGGTGGGGGAACAGCTGTTTATAGCTGCTATAACGTAAGTGATAACCGGAACTAACTTGTTTCACAGACATTCCACGACGTTAAGTGTAACTGTAAATGGATTAAAGAGATGTCGTTCTTTAATTAATAAAAAAAAATAAAAAAATCCCTGTGGTTTTAGATGAATAAAACACTTCAGGACATGCCGTTATTGAAAAGTAATCAGATTTTTGCTATAACAGCAGCACTTTGACCAAATATAATTGTCATTGTCAAAAAATAATAATAATAAATAATAATAATAATAACGAACAGTCTTATTTTGGATGGGTATTTTTAGAATCAGTAATTCAATAGGTGGACATTGAGATCATTTGTTTTCATTAAATATGTATCAAGAAAATTAGATTTAACCATTGCAATGAACATTGTTCTTTTCAACCCAAGTCCTTGTTGATTTCTATTTTATTTAGTCATGGAAATTGGCTTTATGAGTGCTTGAAAAGCTGTAAAAAATAGCTGGAACTTGATCACTGGAGCACAGGAAAGTGTGTAATGAAGAATATATTGCTCACATAAAGCCGGCTCGTACTAGTCACCGCTTCTCCACTGTTCCTGTGTGGGCCGTATTCTCCGTTATGAAACGAGAGGAAGGCAGAGCAACTATTATGGATAATTTGTGTAATGTGGATTGTTTTTAACATTAAACCATGTAGCGATATGTGTATATAGTGACGGACTCATAGCGGTCAAAGTTGCACGTGAAAGATTTCAGTCACATAATCTTAAGTAGTGTCTGTTTTCGCTGACCATGTGTTCATATATGGTGAAATGTAAGAGAAATGGACGCATGTTCAAAGCTGAATTGCTACTTATTCAGCTGTCAGCACTAGCCGAGAGAGAGACTACGCACAGAAATGAAATTCCACCATTAAAAGCCATCAGCTCGCCAGCTCTGATTGATCCTGCGTTGGCTAAAATTTGATATCTGAGTATCTGTGTGCCAGGTCATCATTCAAGATGGCCACACTGGTGATTGAACACAGCAGATGCTGAGCTACAGGGTCACGGACTCAATACAGTTTCAGAACTTTACTCATGCGTCTTTTTCCAGAACGCTGACTTCATTACCACGGTAAGTAGTTATTATTATTTTTTTTAACAAGGGTGATATTTCAGATGCCCTCGAATGTTTAATTAAGTGTAGTTTCCCCCTTGGCAGTGGAATGCACGTCTGCTCAATGTCACGCGTCCTTCGGTGCACTTTTACAGTTGGCCCACATGTTTTGCCTCACCGTTTATGATTTTTCTTAAACCAGAGTTGTGAGGTTCCTAAATCACTTAGGCACAGACGGCATAACCATCCACATTTAAACAATAAAAGGCTGTGAGGAACAGACCCTCAGATCTACTGTCACTTCATAAATAGTCATATATAAAATGGACCCAAAACCCATCATTTTTACCCTAAGAGCACACCTGCTAATTGGAAACACATTTTTCGGCTAGTTTGAAACGCGCTTCCCACCCCCCTACCCACCACCCCCCCCACCCCCCCAGTGGAAGCTTGTGAAGAAAAGTTCAGTACAGCTCGGTGAGCCAGCCGTCATGTAGCAACAGCTCAGTTTTCCATGTTGTAAAGCAAAAAACGACAGCAGATTGACGGACTAAAGGCTGTTGGTCAAACGATCACCTGTGACGACAGTGGTGAGTTAGCACCTTATTGCCACTCTGACCTCTCACCTCCGCTTGCCCTCTTGTTTGGGTTCACTCATGCCCTCTGAGCCACTAATAGGAGGGTAATATGGCCCAAACCAGTATGCGGAGCCAGACTGCGGAGTTTAGGATTGCGCTGTGTCTGTCGAGTGACGGCGCTCACATGTGCCAAACGAAGAGTAACGACGAGTTAAACGCCGACTTCTTTCTAGATTCTTTGAGAGAAAAAAATTTCTTCGACAAGCGTCGGTAACATATGGGTTCTTTTAGATGTGAGATTTGGCTTTGAACTCCATTGAATGACCTTTGCGAGAGAGAGAGAGAGAGAGAATGTGTGTGTGTGTGTGTGTGTGTGTGTGTGTGTGGGCTGAGTGTTGAGTTTGTCTCACCCGGCCTGACCGGTGTTAATCTAGAAGAAAGAGGCAAGAAATTTTATTTTTTATTACTGTCTTTTTCCCAAAATGGTGGCAGGAGGAAAACGAAATAAACAAAACTCTACCAGACGAAACTCAGCGGGGATTGCGGTGGTAATTGTACTAGCTGTCGTTTACTTAACAACACGCTCAATTTGTCGCAGCGTTCCCTTTTCTCTGCTTTTGTGCCGGCACTCCCGTAAGAACAGGGAACATCCAGGAAGGGAAAACAGCTTGGGAAATGTTTTCAGCAGCCATCGTAATTAGACGAATCTCATAAATGAAACTTATGTGTGGCGCAGCGTTTGAAGCACACTCGAAAGCGAGACACGCTGCATGGTGAACATATTTGCATTGCGGGGGGAACAGCTGTTTAGCGCAGTGGCTCTCGGGCTCCTTTGGCAGCGGGAAATCCACGCGGCTCGCTCGAGATGCTCGAGAACAGGAATAAAAATAGATAGCGATGCTTTGAACTTAATTGCGAAGTGGCTGCTGTAGATTTGTGTTCTCCCTACTGTGATGCCTTATCTTGTGTGTTAGTTTTTCAGAAAGGTTTTGTTTCCTATTGTTGAATGTTTCACTGTCAGATTTATGTCCAAAAAAAAAAAAAAAAAAAAAAATCACCTGGTCTTTATCCAATCTTCAGCTGTCCAGTTTCAGCTGTCCTGTGCCCACTGTAGCCTCGGATTCCTGTTCTTGGCTGACAGGAACCCGATGTGGTCTTCTGCTGTTGTAGCTCATCCACCTCAAGGTTTGACGCGTTGTGGTTTCTGAAATGCTTTTCTGCTCAGCACGGTTGTAAAGAGTGATGATTTGAGTTGCTGTACCCTTCCTGTCGAACTAGTCCGGTCGTTTTTGCTTCCACCCAGAGAACTGCTGCTTGCTGGATGTTTTTCTTATTTCGTACCATTCTGCGTAAACCCCAGAAGCTGTTGCGTGTGTGAAAATCACTGGAGTATTTCTGAATTTCTCAAACCAGCCCATCTGGCACCAACAACCCTGCCACTGTCAAAGTCACTGAGATCACCACTGATTTTCTCCATTCAGGTTTTCGATATGAACATTAACTGAAGCTCTTGACCTGTATCTCCAGTGATACTATGTAATGTGCTGCTACATGATGTGCAGTGAATGAATACGGGTATTCTTAATAAAGTGTGGGTGAGTGTCTTGTTGGATGTTATGTTTTAGATGTTGTCACTTTACCATTGCTTAGCATAGCTAACCCAGTCTTCATTTATTCCTTTGTGTGATTTTATTACAATGCAATAGCTGTTGTGTATAATTGTTTTTCATTTTTGGAAAGGCTGGTTCATCAGGTTCTCCATTCTCATTGGCACATTTTTAAGTCAGTGATATTCAAGTATGAACTGAAATACTCAACGTGACAGCGAAGGGGGAAAAAAAAAATCCAGTCAGAGTGGATCCTTGTGTGTAATTTGATCGCTTATATTTATGGAACTGGTATTGGAACTTATTGAAACTGTAAATTTATGGACAAAGACATTTATTGAACAAGGCCATGATGGATTAGAGTGTGGGGAAATTGCTAATTGAAAATATATTATTTACTGCTGGTATACATTTACAAGCATGGACAAATCAGTCCCTCCAGGATTTTGCGATCGCATAAATTAACGCAAAATCCAGAAAACTCCACGAGGAGCTCGCAATTTTTCAAAATCACCTAAGATTTTCTGCAGATCTGGGCCAAGATGTGTCGTGTGACATCATCACAACTCGCATTCAGCCAAAAATCCTCTTCGATTCACGTGCGTCGAACACAAGTACAGCTGAAAGGTCTCATTTACCAACAAACCAGACCAGTTCCGTGCGATTGCAATTTCAATTCAAGTAGTTTTCCGCAAAAAAAAGCACAAAAAAACTCCAAGTCTTGTGTTTTGGTTGCTAGTAAACCGCATTAATTAGTCTAAAAAGTAATAGCTAATGGAAGCTCAGACTTGAGTGTGGTAATATAGAGAGCCCTAACAAAATGGAAGACTTTGTGTAGCTGTAGTCCTTATCCTGTCCAGAGATTATCTTTGATAGAGAAAGTGTTTGAACTTGGTACACCTGGGATCCCAAATAAAGTTTATTCAATTCAATTCAGGCCCACAGTGTGTGCTACACTAGTGCTATCATCGTCCAATTTCCCATCAAGCAAAAAGGGCTTGTATAGCAGGAAAGTAATACGGGCAGATAGCCACCACACACCCAGTCCACATAATTACTAAAATAGGCAGTGGGAAGGGATCATATCCGTGTCCATGCAGGGGTTCCACGATAAGCGGCTCACACTGGTAATTACTTTATTGATAATTCATGGGAAAAATTGCCCCGGCCAATCACCGCTGCTAGATTTAATGGACCAGCTGGGTGAGGGAGGGGAGTAGAGACGAGCGGGGTGTTGGGATACTGAGGCTTCCTTTTAAAATATGTTTAGGCCATGGGGAAGACCTTTCCCTCCAGAGATAATCACAAAAATAAATGTAAAATAGCCCACCATTGGCATGGTGTGTGTGTGTGTGTGTGTGTGTGTGTGTGTGTGTGTGTGTGTGTGTGTGTGTGTGTGAGAGAGAGAGAGAGGGGTGGGAGGGGGTGTTTATCTGTAACGCCTCCTATAACACATTTACCCTTAGCCGTAAATTAGTTAATAATTCTCCAAGGGGAAGGCCTTGGTAATGAAATTGACATTTAGCAGCTTGGCTCCAGTCTATTAACTACAATAAATTTAATTTGCAACAGGCGCACAAGTGTAGCAGGGCATAGAAAGAGAAAAGCAGCTCCCGACAGATTAGGTGTTTATTACATCTGGTGGCCACAAGTACAGTAGCCAAAATAAGACCGCTCTCGTGTCGGCACACGTGGGGAAAATAGCTGCCG
>CM042571.1:6457500-6512500 GCA_023630585.1 Cranoglanis bouderius | reverse complement strand
AATGCCGTTGACTAATATTCAATGTAATTCGATAATATTTAGCCAAATACTGACTAAATTTAAAGGATATTTTTGTCAGAAGAAAAAAAAAACTATTTTTTAACATACCAGTTCCAATGTCTGAATATTCTTAGGAATGAAAAGTTTATTGCTCTTTGAAAGGGTGTACTTGCATTATTATGCTATTATATTACATTATATCAGTGGCATAAAATGGTCTGAAAATGACAATAATATCGTTTGTAGCAATTATTTCTGTGACAATATATCGTCCAACAAAAGTGGTTATAGTGACAGGCCTAGTAAAGTGCCTATAGAGCATTATGTTTGTTCTGCAGTGCCTTTATGCCTTTATGATCTTGAATGATTCTATAGAAAAGACTTGGATCCTGTGTCACGTAAGAGGTAAAGTCTTGCTTTAAAAAAAAAACAAACACTACAGTGAGGACATAAACAAATGAACAACGTTGCCTTGTTGTGATTTTTCTTTGCCGAAGAAAGCAACATAATTTCCAACTTTTGTGATAGAAATAGTGTGGAGCTACTCAGTCTAAAATTACAGATCGATTCATATTTGTATGCATTTAAAAACTAAGTATCTTACGTAAGATACTTACTTTAAGTAAGAATGTTAATCTGAATGTAGTTTTTAAAGGAATTTGAAAACCCTGTAATGTGCAGTAAATTTGCTAAGTGGCAGGACAGTGAGATTTTTAAAAATGTAAAAGTTAGAAGTTAGTTTTAAGTGCATCGATATTTTGACAGTGTTCATAACCAACAAACTGATCTCGGTTCACAGGTTCAGAATGAGTGCCAGTCTTTTACCACACACACACACACACACACACACACACACACACACACACACACACACACACGGGTTATGAGTGTAACCACATATGAATCCATTAGTTGGACTGAACAGATAATGTGTCCTAAACAAATATTTATACTGATCTGAACTGTAGATGGACTATTCACCTTTTTATTTTATTTTTATTTATTTATTTTTTCTCCCCCCCTTCTCCCCCCAGACAGGTTGTGCACATTGGGACATGACGAAACAAAAAAGCACAAGGTTTTTGCATAAACGTGCAGTTTTACTGGACACTCGCTGATACTCGTGGGGAGGGTTGCCAGGTTCCAAAATCCCCCACCCTAACTCCAACACAAAAACTACATTTACAGCATTTGACAGTATCCAGAGCGACTTACATTTATCTCATTTATGCAACTGAGCAGTTGAGGGTTAAGGGCCTTGCTCAAGGGCCCAGCAGTGGCAGGGTGGCGGTGCCGGGATTTGAACACTTGACCTTCCGATCAGGAGCTGAGCTACCACTGCGCTACCACTGCCCAAAATGCTCAGATAGAAGAAAAGTTAGAGGGGATTTGCAGTATATATCTACAATATGCAGACATCACATGAGGACCCTGGCAACCCTGCTCACGACATAAATATCACGGTCATTAACATTATGTCATATGAATCTGAGATACGCTATTTGTTTTTTTTTTTTTTTTCGTGACATCACTGGTTTGCTGGAGTAGCTCGACCTAAACACCGCCTTATTGAGCTCCATAATAAAACCTTATTTCTACAATATTAATATTTGAGTGCTTTTATGACTGTGTTTTGAGACATTCAGTTGAAGTTCGGATTCATTTGTTCACTTCATGGTAGTTTAATTGAGCGTATTGCTGCTGTAGGGAGTCACATCATTAATAAAGAGAAGTGAGCCGGATGAGCCGTGTGAGCTGTATCCTCTGGCAGATCCACATGCCCATGCCACTGTGAGATTAAGTGTTTAACGGATGAGGTGCTAGTTTGTGGATTTTTTGTTCCTTTCACTTTCCTCATTACATCACTCTGGTACTGATTAATCTGTCCTTAAGACTCCTGTCCCATTACGCTACAGGCTGGTTTTTCTTCTTCTATTTTTTAGCGAACTCTAACATGGCCTTTATAATCTTGAGATCTTGTGGCTTACCAGTGGTTTGGTTCATGTAGTAAATTCTCTGAGGTAATGCCAGTGTGGTGTTCAACGCATGGTAGTTTCTACTTACATCTGTTCCTAAATCTCAGACAGTGTCATGTGAGTTTTCGGCACGAATCTGCTTCAGGACCAGCCAGGTTTATTCTGTAGTGTGGCCTAGGCATTAAGCAACAAGCTTAACACTTCCATGCACAGGATTCTGCCATGAAAGCAAACTTTTGACAATAAGGTTTTGCTGTAAGATAGTCACGGAATAAATGAATTTCTTGGCATTCCATCTTTAAATGTTATTTTTTAATCAGAATATTATATAATATAATAATTTGTAAAGCACCTTTCATAGATAAAATAGAGCTGAAAATACTCAAAAAGGCAATTAAAAGGAAAATAAAAGAATCAAGTACAAGCCTAACATAAGCAGCAATAATAAATTACACAAGAATATAAGTATATTAAAATAAAATATGCCATGTAAAATAGAGTTTATAAAATGAGATACAAGAATGAGTAAATAACAACAAAAAAAAATCTAAAAATTGTTTTTGAGCCAATAAAAACAGAATTATTTGTAAATAGCTTGTGAAATAAAACCAATAATGAGTCTAAATAAAAACGGAACAAATCATAAAAATAGTTTGTAAAGTAAAAACGAATATGAGAGTGAATGAAAACACAATAAATAAACAGTTTGTGAAATAAAAGAAAGAGTAAATAAAAAGCAAAGGAATCCTAAAAATAATTTGTAAAATAAAAAAAAACAAAACAAATATGAGCATCAATAAAAGCAGAAGAAATCCTAAAAATAGTTGTAAATTACAAACAACCGAGAGTAAATAAAAGCAAGATAATCCAAGATAGTTTGAAAAATAAGACGTGAGCGCGGAGTTTGCTTGGTCTCCCCGTGCTTCGGGGGTTTCCTCAAGGGTACTCCGGTTTCCTCCCCCAGTCCAAAGACATACATTGTAGGCTGATTGGCATTTCCAAATTGTCCATAGTGTGTGTGATTGTGCCCTGTGATGGGTTGGCCCCCTGTCCAGGGTGTCCCCCACCTTGTGTCCCGAGTCCCCTGGGATATGCTCCAGGCTCCCCTGCAACCCTGTGTAGGTTAAACAGTACAGAACATGGATGGATGGATGGAAGTTCTGTGTTGCGTGTACCTGTTAGAACCCGCTCTGAAGTGGGACTGAACAAGCTGCAGCTTGTCGATTTAGCTTCTTTGGCGTTGGTGCCGGGCTACCGGAAATGCCCGTTTAATAGCCGCTTCCTACAAGAGTAGGAACTTCTTAGCCACATTCAGTGACAAAATACCAGCAAATATTAGACGTCTGGCTTGTTCAACGTTTACAGTTACAGTACCAGCATTGAGAAAATGTGCTTCCTATACAGTCCATGTATTCGGATTTAGTCTAAGGAAATAGATCGGGCTATTCAACTAAAATTTGGTCCAGTTACATAAAATTCCTTCCTTGCTCCACTGTTTATTCACATCACTTTTGACTAGCGCAACAGATCATGTTTTTTTTTGTTTTTTTTTATATTTGATGAGTGGAAAATAAACAAATACATCTAACTGTGTATTTATAAAAAAAAAAAAAAAAACATGTTGTCAGTTTGTCACTCAGAAAAAATGTTTATCGCCTGCAGTATTTTCCCTGAAATAGACGAAAAGCTGAGAAACCACCCCCCAACTTGGCTACTGTTTTATTTCACATCCAATGTGCTTGAGCGAAGAATCAGTTCCCTGCAAACTACATACATGTTACAGAATGGGAGGCTAGTAAACAAATATGGGCTGTCACCACAAGAGAAAGTGCAGTCTATGAAGTGCAGAAATGTCTTTCTGGCCTCGATGTGCATCTGTTTGTGTGTTTTATAGCCCACGGTTACAAGTGCTTGTGTTAATACGTTGTTTTTTTTGTCCGTATTTTGATCATCTTAAGGGAAAAGTTAGCAAAAAAATCCCCCAAAAACCGGCATGCTCCTTTTTTAAGCTGTATCCCAAAGCTGTGTGTGTGTGTGTGTGTGTGTGTGTGTGTGTGTGTGTGTGTGTGTGTGTGTGTGTGTGTGTGTTTTAGTAGAATGCCCTGTGCAGTGTCCCAAAGGAGGAAGCAGCCACAGAAACTAGCAGTGATACACACACACACACACACACACATACACACACACACACACACACAGACACCTTTTACAAAGAGTTCAGCCCTTTGTGTTCTTTAGCAGATAATTAGTTCCAGTGCTGCAGTTTGCTCATCTCTTCTGTAGTGGATGTTGACTGGATGGAGAAAGCCTCGGGTGCTCCCGCTTCATGTTGTAATTACAGCGTGAGCAACACACACTCGCCCCAGCCTACCTCATTCTGACATACACACACACGCACAACGTGTCCAAAACATTAGTGTGCTCCTGTTTGAGCCACTACCTGTGTATCAGTGTGGATTAAGCGTGTCCAGGCTCGTGCGTGTGTTTAATGTAATTGCAGAAATGTCATTAGTGAAGCAATCCACTGGGACAGTGTGTGAGCTCTGTGGAGACATCTGCGCAAGCGCTAAGCTGTACTGTGATGCTCACTTGTTGCTATCTTGTTCGATCTTTATTATACCACAGTACTGTCCAATTCTCACACCTGATTCATTTTCTATAACGGCAGCTCTGAAAGTAGTTCCGGTTGCAAGTGAAATCACAGGTTTATATGAATAAACTCGTTCTAATATGTTATCATTTGTATTTTAATTACACAGGGAAGCACTACATATTATAAAACTAATATTAGGCTAAACGGGTTAGAAATGTGCTGTTATTTAAGAAGAAATAAAGTATAATCATTTATAAAGTTGAGGTCATAAGCTTACATACGCCTCGCAGAATCTGCAAAATTTTGTTAATAATTTAAATAAAATGAGAGGGATCATAAAAGTTTTTATTTTGTCTTCTGGGAAACATGTAAATATCTCATGTAGCTTCTGAAGGGCAGTACTAAATGGAAAAAAAAGATCTTTAAACAAAATAATAACAATTTACACCAATCATCCTGTTCAAAAGTTTACACCCCCCTGGCTCTTAATGTATCGTGTTGCCTTCTTGAGCATCAGTGAATGTTTGCACCTTTTGTAATAGTTGTGTACAAGTCCCTCACTTGTCCTCAGTGTGAAAAGTTATTAGAAAGGATCTCAACATCATACAGTAACTGTTGGAAAGGGGTCAAATATGCAGAAGATGCTGGAAAAGCAAAGAATGTGCAGGACCTGGAGGATTTTTCTGAAGAACAGTGGGCAGTTTAACTGCTCAGGACAAACAAGGGACTCATGAACAACTATCACAAAACATAAAAACAGTCGTTGATCATCCAGGTGACAACACACAGTATTAAGAATCAAGTGCATGTAAACTTTTGAACTGGTTCATTTGTGTAAATTCAGTTATTACTGTGTCTTGCGGACTATATGTAAACATCTGTTATGTGAAATAACTTATTCAAGGTGGGACTAAATAAAAACAAAATGCAATTTTAATGATTCCTCTTATATATATTTTTAATTATTAACATTTTTCAAAGTCTGCAAGGGGTATCTAAACTTATGACCTCAACTCTATGGTGAATCTTTCTATAAGGAGACCCTATAACATTCAGTACGTTTTCAGGACAGAGGACTAGAGGACTGCACTTGGTTTCTTGCTGATAAACTGCGTTTTTTTTTTTTTTTTGTTTTTTTTTTTAAACATTCATTTGGAGAGAGAAAAAATAAGAGGCTGGTGAGGGTACAACAGTTTATAGTTGCTGTCAAGTAGGAATTAACTTGTTTCAACAGACCCTCCGCAAGTGTGAACAGATACAAAAGTATGACTTTCATCTATCCATCCATCCATTTTCCATACCGCTTATCCTACACAGGGTTGCGGGGAGCCTGGAGTCTAACCCAGGGAGCTCGGGGCACAAGGCGGGGGACGTCCTGGACGGGATGCCAACCCATTGAAGGGCAAAATCGCGCATACATTCACACACTACGGACAATGCCAGTCAGCCTACAGCACATGTCTTTGGACTGTTGTAGGAAACCCCCGAAGCATGGGGAGAACATGCAAACTCCGTGCACATGTGCACCCCCAACCCCGGAGGTGTGAGGAAAATGGAATAAGAGGAACAGTACCTTTAGAGACATGCCCTTATTGGAAAATAATCAACTTTTGGGTTGGTAAAATTAACTCCGTTTTGTGTTGCCAGGGTTGCTGTTTTTACACCAATTTAGACTAGTTGTTAAAAAAAAATCAGAAGTGCGTGTGCACCACGAAGAACTTGTTTCCAATGCAGTTGCATATAAAAAAAATTAGACTTCTGTTTCCTGTACCTGAACTTCGTGAGCTACTTTCAGCTCTTTAGCGAAATTTTGCTGAGACCTGGCAACCCTAAACACCAGAGAGCTAACATTTAATCAGACATGTTTAATTTTGTTTCATTCTGATGCACAGCTTTTGTTTTGTTAAACTCCTCCAAAAGCCTGGATCACGCAAACACTGTGCCATTATTAAGTTTCATTTGCTGTACTTTTATGTACTTTTAAGTTCCTATAACAGCACGCCCTGTCATGTTTGACTCCTTACCTTGTGAATACTTTTTAATTGAACGGGACTCCATAGTCATCATTTCATTTCAAATCTGAAATACAAAATCATTGTCCAGTTAATTACAGGCTGAACTGCATATATAGATGATAGCTCGTATTTTATGTTTTTCTTTTTTCTTTTTTTCTTTTTTTTTCTTTCCCCCATTCAACCACAAAAGTGCATCTGCACATGTTCCTGCTTGAACACCTGCAGAGTTGGTTGCTCAAATACTCACACCCTGTGGAATCAGCTTGGGTATGAGCTTCCTTTTCCCATGAGCATGTAAACCAATTAGAATTATTTAGGTTTTTAATGTCGATTACAAGTTTACTCTTTTTAGGGTTGCCAGAGTCTATGAATATACACAAATATGCAGGTTGGAGGCACGTCCTGCCACCTTAAATAGCTGGGAAATATGTGTAGGGATTTCAGTATATATGCATCGTCATCTTTACAGCAACTTATTTAACAGGATGTTCCATAACAATCTAAACGTTTTAATCATTAATTGGTTAGCTGTCTGGCTTAGCAGGCTGATTTTGTGACAAAGATTTCTGATACGATGTCAGGTGTAATCTTAGATACAGAATATCCAAAGCTGCGGCTTTGACTTTTCACATGACTTTACTAGCTCTGTGTGTGTGTGTGTGTGTGTGTGTGTGTGTGTGTGTGTGTGTGTGTGTGTGTGTGTGTGTGTGTGTGGCAGTGGATCAAAGCTCTGCTCTAACCTGCTCCAGGTGTGCCCTCACAGCTGTCACTCCCCTACAACATGCCACTTTAAGCAGTTCAGGTACTCTTAGGAACACACACACACACACACACTTTAAAACTGTGCTTCAATGCTTTTCGCCTTTTATTCTCTTTCAAAGCATTTTGACTTGTGAGATGCCATTTTTGTCAACCTGCAGCCGCAACAATCTCTTCTTTTTTTTTTCAGCCAGGTTGCAGGATAATGGATGAATATATGAGGAACTCTCTTTCTCTGTGCATGTGTGTGTGTGTGTGTGTGTGTGTGTGTGTGTGTGTGTGTGTGTGTGTGTCTGTGTGTGTGTGTGTGTTTGAGAGAGAGCTAGAGAGAGAGGATCAAAGGAGGTGGCAGGCTTAGCAGGGGGCCTGACACAGCCTCGTGTGGTGTTGTTTTCATTAAACATTTATCACACCTCTAGGATGACAGCAGGCATCTCTGAGCCCCGCACGACATGTTTTCATGCAAAATTTATCGAAAAAGACGAGACGTTGTAAAGCGATCTTGTTGCCTTTCACCACTGACAAAGGGTAAACGGATGGCTGTGTGTGTGTGTGTGTGTGTGTGTGTGTGTGTGTGGGCATATGTAGATAATGAAGAGAGTTAAACAGGTTAAGTGTCACTCTGTATATGTAATTGGTGTGAGTCTGGGCGTGCCTTGAGTTGACTGCACTTGTATTTTCGATGGCGTGTTTTAAACTCCATAGATTACAAAAAACATACATGACATGTAATTTCTGTCCTCACCTTAATAACAGTGTCAAGCCTGTCAGGTAAGGATGTTTATCCCACTTCTCCACTGACTATGTGTGTAATTCAGCTAGAGGTCATGGTGCCTAGTTCCAAGTTTCTCAACACTGCTAAATAATCTCACAAGTTTTCTGTTGGTTTGAGGTCTGTTACAGACCAGACAAAATATCCCAGTGAGCCATCAAGCTCATCAAACAAATCTCACGCTGATTTTTGGCTCTATGCTGATTTGTCTCCTACAGTCATCATCCTGGAAAATAGGAGTAAAGCTTGTAAACTTGTAACGCCACCAGCAGTATGTTTTCCTGTCTCTTGTTATGCTGCAATAAATCTTTTCACCACACCAAAGCTGTATCCATCCATCCATTTTCCTAAATAGTATGAAATATGAAGATAATGCAACGGGAAATATGTTCACTGTTGACTGTGCGCATTTTGTTGTGACTTCAGGTGTGTTTACGTCACAGAACTCGGGCTAGGTGGATGTTGCCCCAGTTCCCAACTAGGAATTCTTTGAATGACCGTGTTATTGCACTTTTCCCTGTCGAAGTGGACTGCAGGATTAGACCTAGCTTTTACGTTTCATTTGTCTTTCCGCAGAAGCGGAAAGTCAGAAGTTCGAATTATGCCATTTTTCAGCCTCCATGCATTCGAGCTATAAAGTAGGTAAAAAAAAAAAAAAAAAAGTAAACCTTTATGGTTGTCGTTTGTTAGCGACAAAGTGAATATACACTGATCAGCCATAACATTAAAACCACTGACAGGTGACGTGAACAAAATTGATTATCTCGTTACGGTGGCACCTGTCAAGGGGTGGGATATAATAGGCAGAAAGTGAACAGTCGGTTCTCGAAGTTGATGTGTTGGAAGCAGGAAAAATGGGCAAGCGTAAGGATCTGAGTGACTTTGACCAGGGCCAAATTGTGATGGTTAGACGACTGGGTCAGAGCATTTCCAAAACAGCAGGTCTTGTGGGGTGTTCCCGGTATGCAGTGGTTAGTACCTACCAAAAGTGGTCTAAGGAAGGTTGCTGTGTATGGGGCTTCGTAGCCACAGACCAGTCAGAGTGCCCATGCTGACCCCTGTCCACCTCTGAAAGCACCTACAAATGGGCACGTGAGCATCAGAACTGGACCATGGAGCAATGGAAGAAAGTGGCCTGGTCTGATGAATCACGTTTACTTTTGATTGATCTAAAGCTAGTATAGACAGCGTAGCATGTTTAAAATGAAAGAAGTGCTGCTTTGTTTAGTGTTGATGCTATGAGCAGCCAATGTTGACATCAAATCAACTTGGAGTTGAGGAAAGTCAGAGTTCCTGACTTTCTGATCAGGAATTCCGAGTTGGGGGAGCATTTTCTGGGTGTTTTTCCAAGTCAGAGGTCGGAAATTCCGAGTTATGGACTTTAGTTGAATGCAGCATTATTTACCAGACGATCTTGATGCTGAATCCTGATCCTGTACTACAAATACATTTTTAAAAAATATTCTTCTTGTTTTCTTTTTTAAAAAAAGTGATAGTACAGTTTTTGTCAAATAATATTCTTTTTTAAAATTTATTTTAAATATAAAAAATAATAATTTTATTATTTTATTTCCTGTAAGCTATATTCATTAACTAATTCTTTTTTTCCCTCTGATTGAATAAGACTAGTTGAGATGGTCTGGTTTGAAAAGGGCTTAGATTTTCCTTCCAGATAAAGAAGGGAGGTTGCGTCCTGCACTTTCTTTCAGTCTTTGCAACATACACAAGTGTATACACACACTGATTTCGGAGTCCCTTCAGGTATAGGGTGGACAGTTGAAATCCAGAGGACGGGTCCAGCGCTACAGAGTGACTGAGTAAAGGAGAGATTCTCTCTGACAGACTGTTACTCTTCATCTTTCTCATGCCATGTGCTCTGTGAACGCACTTCTCTCCTGTTTTCTCCTCAGAGCTTGGACCAGTGTTTAACATGTGATTTTTTTTTTTTTTTTTAATTTTTTATATTTTTTAGCCATCAGCAGGCATACGCAAAGGATTGTGGGTAGGCAGATTCAGGATAGGTGAAAGGTCTTTGCTGGAGTGAGCCTCATTGGAAGCAGACATGAATTTGTCCTGAAGCGATGGTGCATGTGCATGTTGGTCTCATCAGTTCAGCTCCTGTCTGCTCATTAGCAGCGCTCCTAAACAGTGAAGTGCAGCAGGAAGGAAGGTCCCTGTGAGGATATGAGTGTAAGAGTGTGTGATGTATTTAGGATGCTTCTGCCATTTTGCAAAAAAAAAAAAATCAGGAGTTTAAGCTGTATATTAGGTAAAAAAAGACAGACAGACTTTGCAAAGTGGTTGGATCGCTCTGCAAGAATGAAATCAGTGATGCTTGTATGTATTTTGTTGTGGCCATTTGAGTAATTTTGAAAGTCAAGCACAATTTAAACATATTATAGGTAGACAAGCGACAGCGCCAAGCACATCCTGTTTAAACGTCCTCTGGGTTGTGGTGGCTGTTTTTGTTTTTTGGGGGGGACTCTGCTGGTTACCATGTGCTTCCATGTGGTTTGGAAATCTCCTCTCATGTGACTGTTGGTAACTCATAACCACAAACTTTACCCTCTAACAAAACAGATCTCTGAAAGGACAAAATATACAGATTTACAGCTTAGATAAATACGTTTAACTTTGACTTGCTACAGAAATGTTTATAGACGGAATTTAATTAAATTTAGTTTCGGCAAAACAAGTTTTCTTTTTTTAAATTTTTTTTTTTATTTCAGCAGTACAGGGAAAAATGTCAACGTCCTTGTCTCTGCTAAACACACAGATGCAGCCGATAGAGATTAGATCAGTATTATCTATAACTAGTATTTCTTCAATATACTTGTGTTCTCGACTGTTCAGAAGGTGTTGATTCATTTTCTGACCGTAGTTCCAGCTGCAAGGCAAATCACACGTTTATATTAATGGGCTCTCTCTAAAAAGGTTTACACACATACAGCAACACGCAGTGGCTAAGCAACCAGAGACCATTCATTTTCAATGAGAGCTGGAGACTTCCAGTGACATGCGCAGCAGCGACTAGATGTGGGTTTGTTCAACGACATGACAAAGTTGAGAAACGTTTAACTTTATGCAAATATGGAGCGACTTATTGCAGCAACTACCAATGGGAGTGAAGACAGTAGAGCACACGTGTACCGTCTCCTGTCAGATACTTTAGTGCAGAAAAGATGGAGGAAAAGTTAATTCTAGAGGTTAGCAATTGGCCAATTCTCAAAGTAGAAGAATTATGCGTGGAAAAACATATCCGACATCGTGGGCATTCCAAGTATGATGATTAATGCATTTAATAGCCTGGAATATTAGCTTTTAATTATTAACCATGTCGTCCACGTGTGACATGACAAATAGCATACCATACCGTGATTAGCTGAGTCCAGACATACTGACATTATGCTGGAACCGGACCTCATCCAACCGCAGCTCCTGTACCAGCCGGTGATACTCGCCATGCCGCCTGCAAGTCCGAATTGTTTTGCAGACAGTCCAGCTCTTGTGCTTTCGCTGCAGATAGATGGCTGCAACAGCAAAGAGCACACACTGCTTCTCGTTCATCTTGTATGATATGATGCAAATATACACTGGTGAATCTTTCCAAAATGTTTAATTTAAGAGGCAAGAAAACTGATTTGTTGTCAAAAGTGGAATCCTAGTTGCGCCACCCACTGTGAATGGCAACCAGTAGTAGGAACTCTTACTGGGAATTCATAGAACAGCGACTGGTGAATTTCAGCAATAAATGTTTGTTTATTTGTGTGAACAAATAAACAATTTGTTTGTTTGTTTGTGTGAACAGCAACATGTTAACATTTTTGTAGTAACAGCAAATTCAAAGGATCCTGAAGGTGGACATCATCTGAAGGAATCCAAGTTGTGTTGTTGTGAAGGAATCCAGGTCCAGATGTTTATTTGACATTTATGAAAGTAGTCTCAAGTGTTAGCACTTTGTAACAGTCAGTGAGTTTTCCCCCACAAGACAGTGGATGTTGCACTTCCAGGTTTCTCGGGTGCACGACATGCTGTGTTTTTGACTTGAAATTGAGGTCATTTGTACCTGCTGTAACATAAGTGATAACAGGACAGGACTTGTTTCACGGACGTTCCACTATAAACGGATGACACTTCATTGATTATTTTCTTATAACAGCATGCCCCTTTGTGTTATATGGCTTACATAGATGTATAGTTTAGTTTGTAAGCTCTCTTCTTCTCCTCCTGGCATCATATCTGTGATAGAGGTGTAAAAGACATCAGATTACTGACAAGGCCTTTTGATAAACACTGTTTGGGTGCCTAACGTGGGTATGTCTCTATAATCCTGGCCCCTTTATGTGCAAGTGTATACTTGCATGTGCTTGCGTGTGCTTGTGTGTGTGTGTGTGTGTGTGTGTGTGTGTGTGTGTGTGTGTGTGTGTGTGTGTGTGTGTGTGTCTTTATGGTTCAAGTCTGGCCAGTGCTAATCACAGAAGAGACACTCCGAGTGGTTGATAGAGAGCTGTGACAATCCAGTTACCGTGGTCTGTAATCTGTTTAGCCATTAGGACTAGTTATTCAACACACACACACACAAACACACACACACACACACACACACACACACACACACACTCTGAGGCTCTGTCAGCAGGACAGAACACTCCCTATCACTGACTTCATAAAATGGTAAACATATTAATAAACATGTGAACAATTCTTATTTTGCGGTCTCAAATGCGGGTTTATTAGTTTACAAACCTGACCTCAAACACACACACACACACACACACACACACACACACACACACACACACACACACACACACACACACACACACACAGTCATAGATACAGCCAGGCCTGGAGCATGATGACAGAGCTGTGGCAAAGCCAAATAAAAAAATCTCCTCCAATCCAATTAGATCTGGGCTGGGTTGAACCACACTGTTTAGTTTTGCAGGTACACTCTTCCCCTTCCTCCCTGAAACACATAATCAACATCCAACTTACACACAACCCACTTTATGACTGTTTCATTATCCTACATGTGGAGTTGGAGTTGTGGCCCATGGTAATTTCTCAGGCCTGGCTGCTTTATGGTGGAGAGAGAAAGGTTAAAGGGAAGGAGAGAGTGATTTGGGGGCGGAAAATGATCCAGAGGAGGCACTTATGAGATCCTAACCTGACAGGCCTCTGTCCGGATTTACAAGCATTATGGAAATGTGCCCGTCCACAAATACACACTCACACGGTGTGGCGTTTGTCATTTTATGGCTGCTTTTTAGTGGTTAAAGATTGACTGAATTCATTAAAAATGGAGGAATTGTTTCATTAGTCCTCCTTATAGCAGTGACACTTGTTTTTCTCCTCTATCGCCATTAAAAGCTTCTTGTAGTGATTTGTAGCAATTTGTAGAAATTATAAGAGTAACTAGGATTTTCCCTGGCTAAATTATGAACAAAACCAGAAGCTAACTTTTTCTTATGGTGTCAGGAGGTGATAAGTTATCTGGCAATCCTGATGTTTTCCATTTGTTGCGTTCACACTAGCGAGTGACTTCTGTTTAAAATGGATTGAAAATGCTAATGGATTTGTATTAGTTCTGTTAGCAAACTAGCATTGCAGGGTAACTACACTAGCTACTTACCAGAGGCACTATAGAATTTCCACACGGCTTATTGCCGTTAGTTAAACACAAATTCAATTCCAACATTCTCCAGAGACACCAAGGATCTGTAGTATTTCCTTCCAAACTTTATTTTTCTTCATATGTCTCTATACATGTCTAATGAAAGGCCATATATATATATATATATAGATAGATAGATAGATAGATAGATAGGTAGATATATATGGCCTTTCATTACACATGTATAGACTGATCAGTCATAACATTAAAACCACCTGCCTAATATTGTGTAGGTCCCTCTTATGCCGCCAAAACAGTTCTGACCCATCGAGGCATGGACTCCACAAGAGCTCTGAAGGTGTGCTGTGGTATCTAGCACCAAGGCATTAGCAGCAGATCCTGTAAGTTGCGAGGTGGGGCCTCCATGGATTGGACTTGTTTGTCCAGCACATCCCACAGATGCTCGATGAGCTTGAGATCTGGGGAATTTGGAGGCCAAGTCAACACCTTGAACAATTAGTCATGTTCCTCAATCCATTCCTGAACATTTTTCAGGGGCGTATTATCCTGCTGAAAGAGGCCACTGCCATTAGGGAATACCGTTGCTATGAAGGGGTGTACTTGGTCTGCAACAATGTTTAGGTAGGTGATACATGTCAAAGCAGCATCCACATGAATGCCAGGACCCAATGTTTCACAGCAGAACATTGCCCAGAGCATCACACTGCCTCTGCCAGCTTGCCTTCTTACCATAGTGCATCCTGGTGCCATCTCTTCCCCAGGTAGGCGACGCACATGCACCTGGCTGTCCACATGATGTAAAAGGAAATGTGATTCATCAGACAGGCCACCTTCTTCCATTGCTCCATGGTCCAATCCTGATGCTCACGTCCCCATTATAGGTACTTTCGGCGGTGGACAGGGGTCAGCATGGGCACTCTGACAGGTCTGCAGCTATGCAGCACCATACACAATAAGCTTTCATAGCCAGCATTAACTTTTTCAGCAAACTGTGCTACAGTGGGTCTTCTGTGGAATTGGACCAGGCGGGTTAGCCTGCGCTCACCTTCATGCATCAGTGAGCCTTGGGTGCCCATGACCCTGTCGCCGCTTCACCGGTTATCCTTCCTTGGACCATTTTTGTTGGTACTAACCACTGCATACCAGGAACACCCCACAAGACCTGCCGTTTTGGAGATGCTCTGACCCAGTCTTCTAACCATCACAATTTGGTCCTTGTCAAAGTCACTCAGATCCTTACGCTTGCCCATTTTTCCTGCTTCCAATACATCAACTTCGAGAACTGACTGTTCACTTGCTGCCTAATATATCCCACTCCTTGACAGGTGCCACTGTAATGAAATAATCAATGTTATTCACGGCACCTGTCAGTGGTTTTAATGTTATGGCTGGTTAGCGCATATGACACGGTTCACAACCCCCAAAGTGCATTATTTTCAAATAACAGCATGGTCTGGATTGTTATTCCTTACTTATTATCTTTTACATGTTTTGCGGGTGGATTATCTAAAGTGTTAAAAAGTGTGATACATTTAAGATATTTGTCCTGATTTGGCAAAATCTTGTGTAGTGAACCCCATTTCCTGTTCATAACTAATTTGTGAAATGCCACTACTGAAATTAAATCCTTCCTCATGGCCCATTTAATTATGCAGTTTGTCACTCAGTAGTAAGCATACAAACCTACAGACTGTTTTGTTCATATTTTCATGCTGGTTTTTCATCGCCGTTCGAATTTTTTACTCATCAGTCTTCATCTGTCTGCCGTTGTCACTCTCAGTTGTGTAAGATGAAAGGGCTGAAGCGGTGCCCATGTATTCAGTGCTATTATTTTGGGGTTCCTAATCAGCTCTTGCTCTAAAAACAACATGCAGCGCTGTAATCCCTTCTGCTTGTGGTTGGACAATATATACTTTCCGCATACATAGACAGATTGTTGACATCCGATACAACAATAGCAGCTTTGAAATAGTAAAGCTTGATCAGTGCTACATTCACAACTCGAGGAAGTGTTCATGCCGGGTTTACTATTTTGACAGAAATAAATCCGTGACTTGCACAGCTGTTGCAAGCTTTTTTTTGTGTGTTTTTTTTTTCTTTTCTAAATAATAAATTTAGGAAAATCAACAAACATTGAAGTGCGTGTGGTCTTTCGTAACACGCAGTCCAGGATAATTACCTTGTTATAGGGATGTAATTAGTGCTGAGCTGATGAAATTAGGAACAACGACTGTGTGGTATCAACACACACAAGTTGTAACCCCAGCGAGGCGACGTGCCAGAGGATGCGCCGGCATTCGTGTCAAGTCAACACAGGCAGACCTGCCACGGCTTGTTACAATGCTGAAAAGCCATTACATATTACACAGAGGTGTATTATGTTATTAGGACAGGATTGCAGTTGAATAGAGTTGACTGATCGCCTAGCTGTGTACATGAGCACGGAGTTTCCTTCCATGGTGTATTGATACAGAATAGTGCTAAAGTGTAAGGAAATTTTTGAAGTAAGTGAAGACAGTGTTTTTTCGTGTCCAAAACCGCATACCACAGATTTGCCAATCTTTGCACAATCTTTTGCGTAAAAGTCAGAGTGCGCTGCTACAAGCCATCACTCAAAAATACGCACAAAGAACAGTCTTCATTTTTTTCCCTCAATAAAAAAGGCAGATGAACAGATCGACGTGTGTGTGTGTGTGAGTGTGGAATGATTGACAGTTGCACAGGTGTTTTGAACTCTCGGATATTAACTGAGATCCTGGAAGCCCCGCCCACTTTCCCTCATTATTATCTCATCTCCTCAAGATTTTCCTACTTGAAAGATACGCTGACGCAGCGGCCTCACTTCCTGTCAAAAAAAGATTAAATATGCCTGGTTATTGTTATATATAAATGAGTACTGCAGTTTCTACCTCATGCTACTGATTTGTGGAAGGACTTGAAAATGTACTGAGATTTATTTTATGCTGAATTTGTTCTTTAGTTTGTTACATTACAACATACAGTACTGTGCAAAAGTCTTAAGCACATGCAAAGAAATGCTGTAGAGCAAAGATCCCTTCAAAATAATGAAATTATCTACGTTAAAAAAGTCAATATTTGGTTCGACAAAAAATAAAAATAAAAATAGTAGTGTCCGGTACAATTAGTGCAGTTTTATAAGGAAACGAGCTGGTAAGTTTTATTGAGCATCTTGCAGAACCAGCCGCAGTTCTTCTGGAGACTTTGACTTTCGCACTCGCTTCTTATTTTTGCAGCAAAACCCAGCAGCCTTCATTGTGTTTTTTTTGTCTGAAAAGTGTCTCTTACATAATATGCTGCTTTCTTTAATGACATACAAACATTTTTCTGTAACATTTCATTTCGTGCTAGAAAACTAATGTTTCGGAATCTAAAATGTTTTTTTTGTACTGACTTGATAATGTAGACGTCATAAAATAAAAAAATCTATCTAAAGTTTGTACTAAAAAAATAGGGTGCCTAAAGCACAGTACTGTACATGATTAAAAAAAACGATTACAGTTCTCTGGGCTTTTTTGGGTTAAAAAGCTACTCAAGGCTGCTTCCCGACCCACATACTGTTATACTAAATAGTATACAAGTACACTAAATGGCATCATTACTATGAAGAACTACTGTGTAGTTTCCATCGTGTGTATTTTTAGTTGCCAATCCATGTTCTGTGTATTTTGTATACAATTTAGTTTGTGTTCCTTGACTTGACTTTGTGTTCTTTTAACTAGCTAATGTTAGACCTCTGTAGTGTGGACTTCTTTCTATGATTGGGGCATGATGCCTTATGACATGACATCTTCAAGTGTCTTGGCTGGCAGGAGCGGAACATGATGGTCTTCTGCTGTTACAGCACATCGACCTCAAGGTTCGAGGTGCATTCTGAGATGCTTTTCTGTGCACCACAGTTGTAAAGAGTGGTCATTTGAGTTACCGTAGCCTTCCTGTCAACTCAAACCAGTCTGGTCATTCGTCTCTGACCTCTCTCATCAACGAGGCGTTTCTGCCACCAGAGCTGCTGGATGCTTTTTCACATCATTTTGTCTAAACGTTAGAGACCGTTGTATGTGAAAATCACAGGACAGAAGCAGTTTCTGAAATAGTCAAACCAACCATGTCGCTAAGTCACCGAGATCACAATTTTTCCTCATTCTGATGTTTGGTGTGAAGCTCTTGACCTGCATCTGCACGATTTTCTGCATTGTGCTGCTGACAACTGGAAAATCCTTGATGTGGCTGCTAAACACTTTGCTAACCGCACAATTCAAAGTGAATATGACACAAGCGCTGGTGTTTCAACATACTGTTTATAGTTAAATGCTGTTCAGACCTCAGTTTTAATTGCGTCATTTTTCTTCTTTTTCTTCCTTTCTGAGAATATAACAGTAGTGAATGCAGACGCTGACTTGTAAAAGTGTCTAATGAAGCGTTTTTTTCTCAAATGATCATCTTTTGCTTTATTTGCTGGACTGTATTTGTTTGAGTTTTCTCCGAGTTTGCTTTTCTTGAAACACACACACACACACACACACACACACACAAGTGCGCTCTCTCAGAGCAAGCCCCAGGACAAGAAACCACACAGCACCACAGAACGCTCGAGGCCATATTGGATTAATTTTCTCCTTTCTTCTTCCTCGGCTTGAGAGAAAGAGGGACTTTCTGTCACTTAGCATGGCGGTGAGAGGGAGAAAGGAGAGCACCGGCTGGCTTAGATATGAATAAGAATCACAGATTGGCCGATCGCTGCACAGAGGGGGCTTTGTGAACACTTATCCCGTCTGTACAGTGGCGGCTGAGAGCCCGGATAATCACCCTAATCTAGTTAAGGTTAAACACGGCCATGACTACGCGCATACACACACACACACACACACACACACACACACACACACACACACAAACCTCTGTACAGAAGCAACTGAGAATCAAAATGGCAACAAGAAGGCTGTCATATTGATTATTCAAATGGCTAACAGTCCAGCTCTCGCTCACTGGCCAGCGATGTGAACAAAATTCATATTTTGAGGTTTGTTGAGGTGCGAAACCCAAACAATTCAGATCTTGACAAATATGTAGAGATAACTGTGGGATTGTCGAGCTTTTCTTGTCATTTGCAACCAGGCTGAAATTGCAGCTTTTTTTTTTTACTGTCGACTCTTTTCTTACTCCTCGTTGTTGTTCTCTTGTTCTCATTTGTTGGTGTTTGGTGGTCATGTCTTCTCATATATGTGTATACTTTATCTACCTTACCTCTACTCTCCAGTCTTTTTTTTTTCTTGAGTATTTCTTCCCTTGTGATGCTCTGCCAGGCCTTTACTGCAGCTGCCTTCAGTTCCTTTTGGTTCTTGGGGAGTTTTGCCTTCAGTCTTGCCTTCAGCATGTGAAATCCATGCTCAATTGGATTCAGGTCAGGTGATTGACTTGGACGTTGAAGAACATCCCACTTCTTTGCCTTAAACAAGTCTTGGGCTGCTTTCGAAGTATGCTTCAGGTCATTGTCTGTATGGACTGTGAAGCGACTGTGAAGAATTTGGCTGAATCTGAGCAGATAATATAGTCCTATACACTTTAGAATTCATCCTGCTGCTTTAGTCAGTAGTCACATCATCAATAAATAAAAGGAAACCAGTTCCATTGGCAGCCATACACGTCCTCGCCATAAGATGAGGTGGTATGCTTCGGATCATGAGCATTTCCTTCCCTTCGTCAAACTCTTCTTATCTAATCATTCTGGTACAAGTTAATATTTGTCTCATGTGTCCATAGGATGTTGTTCCAGAACTATATAGGCTTTGTAAATGTTTTTTGACAAGCCCTCATCTGGTCTTCCTAGTTTTGAGGCTTACCAGCGGTTTATATGTTGTGGTAAACAGTCTGTCTTTACTCCGGTGATGTCCTCCCTTGATTTCTGACTTTGATACAGATATGCCTACCTCCTGGAGGGTGTTCTTGATCTGGCCAACAGTATTGAAGGGATGTTTCTTCACCAGGGAAAGAAGTTTTGTCATTCACCACAGTTGTTTGCCATGGTCTTCCGGGCCATTTGGTGTTCCTTATCTCACCAGTGCATTCTTGTCTTTTTAAGAATGTACCAAATAGTTGATTTGGCCACACCTAATGTTTTTGCTGCGTCTCTGATGGGTTTGTTTTGATTTTTCAGTCTAATGATGGCTTGCTTTAGTGGCAGTGACAGGTCTTTGGACTTTATATTGAGAGTTAACAGCAACTGATTTCAAATGCAAATGCAACAAAATCAACTCTAGACCTTTTACCTGCTTACTTGTAAATGAAATACTTAGGGATTATACCATGGTCTGTCTGAATACTCAATTCTGATTGGCTGGAAGGTGTGCGTTCAAACCGTTCTAGTTCTAGTCAGTTTAATCACCATTCTAAATTATTGCCCTGCCTATAAACAACTGTAAACATAGTAACATACTAGTTAAACGCACAGCTTCATTATTAGTAGAGATGCAGCACAGATGCAGGTAATTCGGTAATTCACACACGCACAATCTCTCTCTCTCTCTCTCTCTCTCTCTCCAATAACTATTTATTATAATTCATTCAAATAAATGTAATCTTATCGCACTACTTTATCTCTGTATGATTTAGAACGGGCAGAATTCTAGATCTAACGACCCATATATACAATAACTAATGAAAATTAACCATTATTTCTGTCCTTTCAGTCAATTTTTGCACTGCAACATTAATGACAGCTTTAATTTGTCAATGCGTATAAGTGGGATAATCCACAGCTAGGTGTGCATTACACTCCAGATCATGCTTTAAAATCATGTAATACTGTAGCCGTGGATTATTCCTTACTGAATTCCTATATATTGAAATGATATATTCCTATATTATGACTAAACATTGTCACTGTGTAACGGTCTGGGGAAAGCCCACCGAATGTCAGTGTGACTGAATTTTTGAAAACAGCCACACACAAAAAATTTGGATTTTGGTCAAAATTGAACAGACTTGGTTTTCCCACTTTGACAATATTTTTCACTAAAGCAATGTAGACATTGTTTTTATCTACCTTTTAACCGTGTTTTGTCTATCATGTTGTGTAATAAGTCTGTTTAACAGACACAGTCAGTCTGTCTAAAACCTTGTTAACTAAGTGAGATTTCCTCACAGAGTGAATGTCGCACATCGATCAAGTTGTTGGAGAGATATGTATTGAAACAGACATAAGCCTAAGCAATTCAATGTATTCATATACCGGCTGTCAGAATGTCAGTCATGCTCCTACGCCATGGTCAGAATTCAATCCTTAAATGCAAACTTTGAATGATTCTTTTCACTTGCGGGGGGAAACCAGACTTTAAATGCTATAACCTTATCGGTTGAAATACACACAAAACAAAAACAATTCCAGAAATTTCAGTTCAGGAAAGCCTGTAGTTTACACACATGGGTACATTCAGTAAATACAGTACCACCAGAAAAGACAATTAGATTAATTAGATGCTAATGTTGGCTTTTCAAATCTTTGCTGCTGTCTGTCTGCGTTATGTATAAAGAGACAATTTTATCTAGACTGTTTCACTTTTCTTCCTTACTGCAGGCTGAAAATGCTGCATGTTTCATGATGAGATCATACAGAGTCAAAATTTTTGCTAAAGTATGGAACTTTAATTAGCAAAAAAGTTTGGGCTGCTTAGTTTTTTTACAAGTAGCTTTTTTTCCCCTTTTTTCCAGAAGGTGGAAAAATAGACTGATGATGACTTGTTACAGGGCTCAAATTCCTAAAATAACCACGATATGTTTTTAGATTAAGGCTAACTTAGTTTTAATTATGTTTTTGTTTTTTGTTTTTTAATTAATTTTTTGAAAATTGTTTATTTGCACACAACAAGGTTTTCTTTTCACTGATATTAACTAGGTTTTACATTTCTTTGCTGATACAAGACGGGCACAAAACCTTTCCTTCAGTTCTTATTACTCCTTATGTCCCTCCTGACGAATCCTAAATAGCTTCCAATTCAAAATATATGCTCACTACATAGGGCATAACGATCTCTAAATTCCAAGAACACCACTCTGACTCCAGTAAGGGATTGCTGAAAAACTGCATACTGTACAATTACATTTAAATCCTTTGTTAAATTTAATTAGAAAATTAGTGCATAATTATGCGACAAACTATGCCGTAAATGACAAATGATAAAAGTTTGTTTGACGGAATTCTAAAAGTCGAAACTGGTATCTGAAACATTTTGAATGTTAAAACTGAACTAGTATTTGAATAGTTCATTTGTTCTGCTGTATCAGGGTAGATTAATAATAGTTACGATGTCTTTTTGCGCTAAGGCATGTAAGCTGTATTTTGATTATATTTTGTGTAGTGTGATTCAGGTGCGTGCGTTTGATTTGTGTGCGCGCCATGTACACGTTTGTGTTTGCTTTGTAATTATGACTGGATCAGATTTCTTGGAACAGAAACGAGGTCTGAGAGAAAGAGGAGAGGAGACCGTGAAGTGCACCATTTTTTTTCTGGGGCCTCCCAGAAGGGCCCCAGGGCCGGGCAGGGACATTGAGAGGAGAATAGACACAGCTGTACACACTCTCTCTCTTTCTCTCTCTCTCTCTCTGTCTGTTTTTTTCCCCTGGCTTTTACACAATGTCATTCTCCTTACCCTACACTCTATTATATAACAGTTTGAGCATGTCAGGAGGTGGAGAGCCTACACTGTAAACAAATGCTCATGTTTCAGAGTTCAGGTGTGTGTGTGTGTGTGTGTGTGTGTGTGTGTGTGTGTACACTCTTTATTCACACCTCGACTCTGCGGAGAGGTGCACAGCACAATGCAGGGTTAGAGACTGAAACTGATTACCTTGTTAACTCCTGGCTCAGAATGGAACCCATGCGCCAGGGCCCCGATTTGCAAATGAATCAGTCCTTTCTTTGGCCCTCACCCTTACCCTCCTCCCTCGCCTCTTTTTTTTTAAATTCCGTGCCAAGATCATCTTTTTAAACTCCGCCATGACAGCTGCCACGCTCACCACCATTGTCCCACCACACTCTGGCCCACAACTGTGTCGGCAGCCAAAAGTTCTCCGTGTGCGATTATCCCCTCCCGTAGCACAGCCTTATTCATTGTGTACAAGTGTTTCAATTTGTGGAGTTTCCTTCTGGAAAAAAAAAACCACAATATAGGAGAACCACATTGTCTCTTACTCAATAATGGAAAGGTTTTTTTTTTTTTTTTTTTTTTATTCCTCGAAGTTCTAATCGGGCGAAGATGAAAAGACATCAGGCCATTGAGGAAACCGGAGGGAAATAGATTTTTCACTGTTTTTTTTATTCTCTTGTCCCCTTGTGCAGCCATTTGTCCGCCCCCTCCCCCACCCACACAACCCCTTTTAAATAGGAGTCAATTTTCTTTAAATTGTGTCCCCGAAATTAAATTTCTCCCTGCCATGGAGACTAATAGTGTGCCTCTCTCTTGCTCTGTCCTCAGAGGCTCCAGTAAAAGTGCAATTTGCAGCTCTGGCCTCCCGGAGAGATGGGCAAATCCCAATTAATCCCTTAAATAACAAGATGTTTCATACACTCCGAGTGATTAAACAAATGATAAGAATTTTCGTTAGAACAAGTTCAGTTTGGCAAACCACATATTCGGCTTGTGTAAATGAGCTTGCGGTTTATATAGTTCTTCACTGCGTAGTGTGAATGTGTTTGTGTACACACACACACACACACACACACACACACACACACACACACACACACACACACACACACACACACACACACCATTTAGTATGGTGTGTGCGGGACTTTTCTAATGAACTGAGCAGATTCTGTTTCTCAAAATATACACAAATTAGTCATTTAAACCACAATGACCCAAACCATAACAAAGCATTTACTGAAGAATGAGGAAAGGCGGTACACACATCGTACAGCTTCATATCTAATGCTGCTTTTGAATAAATCTCATAACCTCCAACTAGTAAAAAAAAAAAAGAAGAAAAAAAAACCAAACAAACAAAAAAAACCTTCCTTAACTTGGAATTCCTGTTCGGAAAGTCAGTAAGTTCCCTTCAACCCTGAGTTCTGCATGTGATACCAAATCAACATGGCTGCTCAGAGCATGAACAATAAACAAACTAGCACTTATTACCGTTACCTTTAAATGAGTTATACTGTATTTACAAGTATTTACTTTAGATCAATCAACATATTCCCTTGTTAAATCTGTAACTTTGACCATACAGTTTACTGTTTTGAGGAGAAAAATATACATCACTCATCACAGTTAGCGGGCTAGACTGTTGATAAAAGATGAACATGGAGGCAGCCATGTTTTTGTTTCCCACTTTGTAGCTCGAAAATGATGACTTTTTTTTTTTTTTTTTTGTCTCGTGGTTTCATCGCAGTCTCAGTTGAGATCCACACCTCTATTATGCCACAAAATGGCCCTTTCACATATTATTGAACTGTCTACTATGATTATTCAAGCTGATAGTGTTTAACTGTGGATGGAAAATGGATGGATGGATGATTCGGATATGGTTTGTTTTTGTCATGGTACATTATTTGTGTAATCTAGCCAATTTTATAGCAAATTTGTGATTTATTATGATGTATACCCCAGCACTGTAGAAGTTCTGATTCTGATCATTTTTTATAACAGCATCTCGGATAGTAGTTCCGGCTGCATGACAGATCACATGTTTATATTAATGAGCTCGTTCTTATACATTTTCGTTTCTATAGTAACAACTCATTCACAGGGACTTGTATGGCAGATTAAAAAAAGATGTTGTTATTTAACATTTTTGGAAGGAGTCTCCAGTGTTAGAGCTTTGTAACAGTCAGCGGTAACGCTGGAACTTTAAGTTTTGGAATGTCGGTTTCTCAGTAACAGGCTGCATTTTTTCCTGTATTATTAACTTCAACAGAAAATGGGCGAACAACTGTTTGTAGCTCTTATAATGCAAGTAATATGAGGAGCTAAATAATTTACTGTACTTGTGAATAAATATATGCTTGCTGGAATAGAGCCAATGAAATTGTTTACTGTAAAAAAAAAAAAAAAAAAAAAAAAAAGTTACATTTTTGGCAGTTAATTGTTGTTAATTGCCAAGATTTTGTACTTGTGACAGGCCCATGTCAAAAAGTACTTTGAACTTTTCTGCTTTTGCTAGATTGAGCATTTTCAGGAGAAAATTCAGCAAATACATTCAAATTGAAAAAGAAAACCACAATAGCTAGTTATTCAGTTTGAAATGCTATCGGTTAATTTGTCTAAAACTATGACTACATTTAATGGATTCTGTCAGGTACTCTTCTCTTTACTCCAGTAGTTAAAATGTGTCTCAGAAAAAAAGGCCTTTCCACCTGTTTATTTTCAGCAATAAGTTTCTTTGACAGAAAGCACAGAAGTTCTAAAAGCTATCCATTCTTGTCTAATCTTGAACCTGTCCTCAAAACCATGGACATGTCCCCTAAATCTGCTAACCGTCTGAAAACAGAAGGCCAAGTCCAGACTTGGAGGCAGAGGGGAGGTGTCCCAGCTATCAATTCCACATCATATCTTTTTCTTCCTTCTCTCTGCCCCTTTTTTATTGACTATACTCAACTGTCTTATAGCGTGTAAAGCCTTTTGCTAGGATCTTATAAACGTTTTTCTTGGCTGCAGTGGGATTATGCTAAAAAGTCCAGTCTGTTCATTGTAACTTGGGTTTTTTTTTTTTTTTTAAAGGGGGTGGGGGGTGGGCGTGTGTAGGTCTGACTAAGAACATACTGACCCAGACAGAGGCATTATCAACCTGCTATTGTACTCTAACAGGACAGCAGCAGCCTTACCGTTGCTCTTTTTTTTTTTTTTCTTTTAAAAAGCTGTGTGTACAGCAGCTTGACAGAGTAGTCAAAAGAGACAGCGCTGCCGTCCACCCAGGATTACACTTTCACTTTCAATTCAGCAACAAGGTAAAGGGTACGATACAGAGATGACAGTCTGCCACGTCACCCGCCCTACCCGTTTTTGTCATTCTCTGCACCACCCATCTCGCTTTCCGTTTATCCCCATTCTCTCCATCAGTGGAAGGGTGAGAGTTGGGAAAAGAAGGTGCAATCAACCTCGCCATTGCAACAAAACAATTCTCTTTCATTCACAGGTCAAAATTTCCTCAATGAGAGATGACCGATGTCCTTCAAATTTAAATTTATCACTTTCTCACTTCCTTTTAAGAACTTTTGTGGTCCTCTGAGAACTTGCAGTCATCTTCTTAACTCACCTTTTATATATTGTAATAGTGTATAATACAAGATGCCATGAGGGTTTGCCACAGTTATTGCATTATATATTTTGTCTTACCTTAATCTGCCAATGATGACTTGCTGTTTGATGACTTTCCTCTCACCTCCAGGGTTGGGGGTTCGAATCCCGCCTAAATCCCACCCTGTGTGCGCAGAGCATTTTCTCCCCATGCGCCGGGGGTTTCCTCCAGGTACTCCGGCTTCCTCCCCCAGTCCAAAGACATGCGTTGTAGGCTGAGTGGCATTTCCAAGTGGTCCGTAGTGTGTGAATGTGTGCGATTCCTGTCCAGGTGTCATACAAACATTTTTCTGTAACTTTTAATTTTGTGCTAGAAAACTAATGTTTGGGAATGTAAAATGTTTTTTGTACTGACTTGATAATGTAGAAGTCATTAAAAAAAAAAAAAATTAAAAATAGGGTGCCTAAAACTTTTGCAAAGTACTGTAGATTTTAGAAACGCTTTACATTAATGTTCTCTTAACTAGCATAATTTACTGTTTTAGCTAAGATTAACAAATGATACACTTCAGTATTAATAAAGCATATGCAATGGTAAGAAAGTAACAAAGTAATGAACTCTGGTCTGCAGCTCTCTAACTAAAGAGAGTGATGCAGCGGCGCTTTAGTCCTTTAGCCAGTCCAGCTCTCTCACCTCCTCATCTGTACACTCTGCTCAAACAGATCAGCTTCCACAGCTTCATCTGTAATGCTAATACCACCATCATGCTTGTCATCTTGTAGATCGATAGCAGAGTTGACTTATCACATCTGAATTGTTTTCTCTTATTATTGTAACTGCGCTAGCAATATCACTCTGTGAGGTCAGAGCGGCAGACAACTGCTAACTTCTCTCAGAAATAATGAAAATACAGCACCAACAAACAAATTAGCATCAAAATCACTAAACACATATAAATATAATATGATATAAACATATTTAATGTGTTTCAGGGTGGAGTTTTCCTTTAAGAGGTTGGTGCAATATGGGTTTAGTTTTACTCAATGGTTTATGCAGTGTTCATTTTTTTGGCTCATTTAGTTTATTATATACATATATATTTTTAAAAAATTATATATATATATATATATATATATATATATATATATATATATATATATATATATATATATATATATGTAAAATTTGAACTCATATATACTTTTACATGCTGCACAGTGTAAAAGTCCATTACTGACTGTTTTAATCATTTGACGTATATTATATTATGATTAATATAAAAGAGACTTCAGTCAGTATGAAAAGTAGTGTTGTGAAATGGTTTGTTATTTTGGTACATGCTATATTACTGAGGGAAGCTAGCATTATGAATGTGAGGTGCCAGAAAAAGTCTGTGGAAATCACACCACTGCATGCTTAACTTGTGTAAAGCAACTGAAATATGAATTAAGTAAAACGATTATGGATTGCTGGATCCTGTCAGTGCGGTGTAGCTGAGTGAAACACACTGTGTGTCTGAGTGCCCTTTACTTTTGATGAATAAATGAGACAATTTCCTTAAAAATCAATCAGAGCAGGTAAATTTAGACCCATGCGAGCAATTTAAAAGTGATTGGCTCTTTCCTGTGCTGACAACTCGATTTTTCCATGGTAGAGTTGACGGTGCCTAGAATTTCCCTAACACATGGCGAGAATTGTCGTCTGACTTTGACTCGATTGCAAGCCCTCTGTGCTTTGTGTGTTGTCTCACTGCTCCTTTTGCTCTTTTGTTTGACATAATGATTACTGAAGCTAATTAATGCCACCTAACGCTAAATTTAACCTCTGTAACAAGAAGGAAATGTTTAAGTTTTTCAAATAAAAAGTGAAAAGACACATTTTTTTTTCCCCCCTCCATTTTTTTCCCCACCTGCCATTTCTAACCCACCAGTCAGCTCTCCCCAGCATACATCAACTACCAGTCGGGGAGGGCAAAGCTGACGTGTGCTTCCTCTGAGACACGTGAAGCCAGCCACCTGCATTTTTCGTAACACACTCTGAGGAAAGAGCTGTCCGCGATCTTTCGCATACATGAGCTCACAGATGCCCGTGATTGACAGGGGAGCGCGAGTGTGCCATCCGTCCCACCCAGACATCATGGCCAGTTTTGCTCTCATGGCTCCCAGGAATATTCGGGATTCAAACTGTTGCACTATTCAGAAACCCAAAAACACAGTATTTTTTTGTGAGGACTGGGTGATTGTGATTGATTTGGTCCTCAGTAAGTGCTAAATAAGTACACACACACACACACACACACACACACACACACACACACACACACACACACACACACACACACACACTTATATGTGTATCATATTAAATATAATATGTCCAAGGCTCATCCTCTGAGCACTGAAACAGTTAACACTCAAGCACACCAAAGCTCTAATGCATTGCTGATGAGCTCTGTGCTAATGGGCCTCTCTCTTTTTCTCTCTCTCTCTTTCTCTCTCTCTCTCTCTTTCTTTCTCTCTCTCTCTCTCTCTCTCTCTCTCTCTCTCTCTCTCTCTCTCTCTCTCTCTCGCTCTCTCTTTCTCTGGTGGAAATTAAATGACTTCCTTTGCATTTGAACTCGTCCTTCCATCTGAAGATATTCATCTTTGCCATGTCAAGTAGGGGGATCATGGGAGAAGTGCAGAATGATGGAGCGAGAGGAGTAAAACAAACACTATTATTTGAAACTTGACCACTTGATGAAACATGTGCTGCACATGCTTTAATTAATTGCGTGCTACCTACAGTGAAAAATGGAGAGAGAGAGAGAGAGAGAGAGAGAGAGAGAAGGGAAGCGATCATGAAGTAGAGTGTCCAGACGGAGTGACCAGCGATAGCAACACACACACACACACACACACACACACACACACACACACACACACGCGCAGGCAGAGCCGAGGCTCCAGTCCGTCTGTCAGTCTGTGCCTCCTCCACTTGACAGATTAGCCAGACATTTCCAATTTGCCCGTATTGACTAGCGAGTAAAAGCCTGGCATTGCATTGAGCTCTGTTAACACTTTGACTTGTTTGTCCTCTTTTACTTAATTAAGTAAGGATAAGTAATGACCTCCTTACGGGAACCAAGAGACAAGGAACATTTTTTACCCCTTCACCCTCTTGACTCCTAGCCTGTTTTCTAGATGGCATTTGATCACATTGTAGGCCATTTTTCTCTTTTTTTGTTGTTGTTGTTTTTTAAAAAATTTATTTCACTTTTTAACTTTTCATACTTTTTAACTATTATTGCATCTGTTAAATCCAACATGAAATTTCACATTATTAAAAGTTTCAGGATACTTTCTAACTGCAGATATATTAAACTGTCCATTAAATGTGAAACTGCGTTCAGCATTAGCCAACATTTTATTTGTGGTGTGTGTGTGGTGGTCTGGGAAAATCCTCCTGATGTTATTGTGGCTGAATTTTGCAAAACAGACCAAACTGACCAAGTAATATACTTTGATGTCTCTACTTTAAGAAAACATAGATATACGAAAACAGCATATATTTACCACAACAGCACGGGAATGTTTTTTTAATTTAGACTGCTTTTTAACCTTTGTCCCCCTGAAGATGTTTAGCTAAGTGACTTTTCTTCACGCAGTCTTCACGAATGTCAGGCTTTGATCAAAGTTGTTGGATAGCTATGTGCCGTAGCAAAACCGACATAAACCTAACCAGTTCAGTTTGTAATCACATGTCGTCTGTCAAAATGTCTGCGGAGCTCCTGCGCAGTCACGTCATCAAAACAGAGAAGAGCACTTACACACTCGCAGCGAAAGAAGGAACTTAAGCACGACGTGAGGTCATAGTGATCCGGATTTATGGCGGCCTCAGTCCAAGGTTACGACTCTCTGTTCATCTGGTGCTGTCCATTAAAGCAATATGCATTTGCTCATGACAACTCTCCCCCAACCCTGATCTCGCTGTATCTCTGGTCTCCTGCTGCTCGCTGGCCTTGTGTTACACCAACATTACTATCTGCTCTGCCTCAACTACAAATTGCCCGAACGGCCCCTGACACTTTTTCAATATCGTTACATTAAACCAAGTGGAGCTTGATTGATAACCTAATATTGGCCTAATGCAAGACATCAATCACGGCAAGTATATTAATTATTTAATATCGCAGTCTAATTCAGAAATCGATGTGGCCACGTCGACGGAGCGGAAGAGAGGAGGGAGAGCGAGGGACAGAGAGAGGAGCTCTAGAAGATCAGTGCTCCCTGTGGACCTGTGGGAAACGCAATGATGGTTGAAAAGGGGAGGGAAAAATGAGAGCAGGAGAAAAATGAAAAGCTGAAGATGTACTCTCTCCGCATGGCGGTTCGATACAAATCCGTATTCATTTGCCAATAATCTCTTCCTCTTTTTCTGCTTAGCCGCGGCCTGATCTGGTTTGAAGGGCCTAATTGAATTAGGGCTGCTTTCGGCACAGAGGTGGGCCTACGGGGTGAAACATGGAGGGAGGGGCGAACAAGCCAAGCGTGGAACAGAACGGAAAGAGTAAGAGAGGTGTGGACATAAAGTGGCACAAAAGAATGAATGGAGAAGGAACGCTAGCAGTAGATGAAGGAATGACGTAAGATGAAAGGATGCACTCAGGGCAAAGTACAGGAAGATAATGAGAGTGCAGGAAGCAGTGAGGTAACCTCTGATCACACTGTGACTAACCACGAAGCCGTGAAACGTTGACCTTATTCTGTAAATACTTCTATACACAATCACTAACCACTTGTTGGTGCTGGATGGGCTGGTTTAAGTATTTTAGAAACTGCTGATTTCTTGGGATTTTCACACACACAGAATGGTGCAAAAAAACAAAAAACATCCAGCGAGCAGCAGGCGCCTTGTTGATGAAAGAGGTCGGAGGAGAATGACCAGACTGGTTCGAGCTGACAGGAAAGGCTACGGGAACTCAAATAACCACTCTTTTCTCGTGGTGAGCAGAAAAGCATCCTCAGAACACACAACATGTCAACCTTAGTGTCGGGTGGTCTACAGCAGCAGAAGACCACATCAGGTTCCACAGGAATTTGAGGCCACAGACTCAACCAAACTGGACAGCTGAAGACTGGAATAAGACCAGGCGATGTTTTTCTTTTTTTAAAATTTATATATATATATATATATATATATATATATATATATATATATACTTTTTGATCTTTTGAGCCTGTAGGCTGCATTTATATCAGACACTCTGACTTGGGCACATTCACACACTGACGTTTTATTTGCGACATAATAATTAAGGTTGTAACTTCTGTGGAAGGAGTAAAACACGACAGGGCTTTCCGCTACCTCTCTCTCTCTCTCTCTCTCTCTCTCTCTCTCTCTCTCTCTCTCTCTCTCTCTCTCTCTCTCTCTCTCAAGACAAAACAAAAAACACAAAATAACAGAGTGCAAACTCTTGACACATTTCCCACGGTGGAAAAACTTACAGCAGCTGTTTTCCTGCAGCAGGTGTACTCAGGCTACACTAAACACTTTCCCTGTTGATTTGTGTAACTTTTTTCTTGTTCCACACGTCTTAATTTTTTGCTCAGTGCCAAAGCCAGTGTGAGCAACTGCCAATTCTGATTGTCTAAAAGTTAGAAAAACTAGAGGATGTTTTGTTTACATTTGTGTGTCCTGGTCATTCAATGGGTGATTCCATAGTTCCTCCTCCCCTTTTTCTTGCCCTTTGTGTTTATTTCCGAGGCCTTTTCTCTGAATAGAACTGCTGCCCTACACAAGCACAGTGATTAGGATGCTATTTAATAGCCAGTGCTCTGTTGTAGGAAAGGGGGAGAGAAGGAGAGATTGATTTGGATCTCCCCTGCTTCCTCCTGTGGAAGGAGGGAGGGAGGGAGGGAGGGAAAGAGAGAGAGAGAGAGAGAGAGAGAGAGAGAGATGGAGGAGCAGAGTTTCACTCTGGCTTTTGTGGCCTTGATTACTGAATGTAATTTTAGAGATGGTGTAGATTTTCATTGTGATGCTGCGGGCTACATCAGAAGCTTTATTCTGTCAATAAGCCCCTCTATTTTCTACACCATGCACATGCACACACTGTTGCCAGTACTGGAAGTGTGTGTGTGTGTTCGTGTGTGCGCATGTGTGTATATGTGTGTTTGTGCTTTCTCTTGATCTTTGTGCTTCCTCTGCTGCAATTTTGAAATGTGCCAAAACTGCATCTATTATTTACTGCCAATTTGCTCTTTAAATCCGAATGCTTTCCTCCTCCTCCTCCTCCTCCTCCTCCCCTGCACTGATTATCTTAATTCATGCATGATTAATAATAAGCCGAATCATACCGTTTGGTGTAAGCTCACAATGTCATAAAAATAACTTACTTGGTTTTACTTGGTCTTATTATATTTATTATATATATTAAATTATATTAATGCAATTCTGTATAAGGAGCAGTTAAAAAACAGGTTAAAAGTTCGAAGTTAGTGCCCAGAAGGTTGTGAGTTCAATTCTCAGAGCTACTACACTTTCTTTCTTGGCACAGCCAGGAAGCTGTGTAACTCTCAACAGCTAAATAAAACACGACGTGGCACGCCGTCTTAGGAAAATAATAAACGACGGGGTGGTGTGATGCGGCCCAATGCAAAGCAGAGTTAATGTTACCACCTAAAAGTTGATTGGCTTTTCCAATAACAGCATGTCCCACAGTGATTTGCCAATGAGTACAATTTTTGTATTTAGTAAAGAACGTCATACTTTTTATCCGTTTATAGTTATGTTTAATGGTGTGGGACAGCCACAAAACAAGCCATCACTTACATTATAGCAGGTATAAACAGTCATTCGTTCAGTTGTTCATGTCGTTCATGTTACAGAGAAATCTACCTTCACCTCAGACTCATACAAAGCGCTGACGCGGACACCGACACTGGAGACTCCTTCCATTAATATGTAATCCGTTTATGTGGAGCGTCCCTGTGTAAGTTCTTACTACAGTAAAGATAACGTTATTAAGAGCGCTTCGATATGAACCTTTGATATGATAACACACCATGAAAAGAATTAACGTCACACCAATTTGGAAAACTATATATATTCTGATATATTTCCATTTCAAAGTGTAGAGTGCAGTTTTTAAAAAATTATTTATTTTTTTTTTTTATAACATTATCTGTTAGTAGACACTTTAACAACATTTACAGTCTAGCGTATGTTTAACTGTGAGCACCAGGAGCAGCTGCATTCATACCGAACAGGAATGACTCCGAGACTGCGGAAGGCAGGTTGTTAGAAGTAAACTCATCGACACACCCATCCCAATGAAGTTGTTACACTCTGCGTTAGGGTAAACATGTAGTATATTTCGAGCTGAAAAGGATCAAAGAGTCCACGGAGACGGGCAGATAAGACACTAATGCATCCACGCACACAAGAATAGGTTAAAACACTAAGCACACACACCGAGCGAGAGAGAGCAGTCATTATTCCAGCGCACGCAAAACCTGAGCGATTGTTTGTTCCTCTCTTCCACTCGTTACTTTGGCAGAGGAAGAAAGGAGCCCCCCCCTCCCTTTTTTTTCTATTTTTCTTCTCTTTTTTCTTTTTTTTTTTTTTTTAAACCGCTGCTGTCATGAAAAGGCGAGTGAGTGAAAATGAATAAATAGCCCCTTAATAAATAGCAATTATGGGCGATCCCGTCGGGGCGGGGAGCGCCGGGGAAAGCGATTAGTGACACGGCTTTATTTACAGTGGAGGAAATTTGTTCTTGTGTTGCAGGGACGCGGTGAACATCAAAGCCGGATTAGAACATCTGGTAAGTTCTCAATTCCCCCCATTCATGTCTGTGGCATCTTTGATATCTGCATCCGAAATGAACACGCAGCAATGGGCTCTGAATACCCTGTGCTGACACATAGCGAGAAATCACACACACGCACACACACACACACACACTCTCTCTCTGATTTCTCTCTCTCTCTCTCACTACCACCACTCTCATACATGCTCTCTTTGTCTATCTTTATCACTCTCTCCATCGCTCCCTCTCTCTGTCTGTCTTCCTCTGTCTTTATCACTGTCTCTCTATCATTCTCTCTCTCTGACTTTCTTTCTTACTCTGTTTTTATCACTGTCTCTCTCTCGCTCTCTCTCTCTCTCTCTTTCTGTCTCTCTCTCTGTCTCTCTCTCTCTCTCTCTTTAATGCTCTCTCCCTCCATCTGTCTATTTTTCTCTCTCTCTTTGTGTCTGTCTGTCTCTGCATCTGTACTTCCCCCCAGACTTTCTCTCACTGTCTTTCTCTCTCTCTCTCTCTCTCTGTCTGCCTATCTTCCTGTCTCTTTCTCTCTGTATATTTCTGTCTCTCTCTGCCTGATTCCCTCTCTTTGTCTCTTTCTGTCTCTTGTGCTGTGCCTGTCTGTCTGTCACTATCTGTCTTTCTCTGCATCTTTCTCTTGCTCTCTGTCTGTCTGTCTGTCTGTCTCTCTCTCTCTCTCTCTCTCTCTCTCTCTCTCTCTCTCTCTCTCTCTCTCTCTCTCCCCCCATAGAGCCAGGCTGAGCTTTCATTTAGTATTTACTCTTTCATTTACCCGGCCCTTTGCGGTGTTTCTCTGGGATTCCCCCTCCGCTTCATCTTTTTTGTGATGCGTCTCTTTTTGATGTTGGGATGAAATGTGTGGAGAGGCAGCAGAGGTCAAAAACACTAATATCCACACTAATATCCACACTCAGCTAATATGTGTGTATCATACAGTTACACACCAGTGAGTTTGAGTAAACATGATTTCTGATCAGGGTTGCCTTTCTTTTGGACCCCATATTCTTTCTTCTACTTTCGTAGAACATTCTCTCCTGAGGCAGGGCACGCCATCGGCTCTCCAAAAAAGACCCACGGGTAGATTTAAAAATGTATCATTCGTCGTTTCCTGACTTTCCTGCTCTCCTTCTAATATGGGGTCAGAGGAGCATGCACCGGAGTTAAAGGGCCGCCTTTTTTTCTTCTCCCGCGGCAGAAGCGAGTTTCCAGCTACTGTTTTTTCCAGGGGATGAATAATGAAGAGAGGTCACAGCGGGTCCTGGCTCTCTGGATGTACAGTAACCTCACCAAGCTTTTAGTCGCATATTAACCAGGGGCCGGAGCCTTAAAGGGCCGCGCTACGCAAATGACCCCTAATGCCACCCGTTTAACACCTCCCTAATACTCCATCACACGCTCAGTATATTTTATCTGTTCCTCTTCCAAAGCTCACTCACCTTCACACACAGTTGTGCAAGTGTGAATCTGTCTGTGTTTCACATTATGAAGTTGTATTTTGTAATAGGCGAGAGACATAAATGTGGAAAAGAAGAAGAATTGAAGAGTCAGAGAGGTGAAACGGAGCTGCGAGTGGAAACGAGGGGAGGGAGAAAGATGAAAGTAGCGCGAGGCATAGAGCGAGAGGGAGTGCATAGTTATGAGAGGATGCATTGATTTACAACTCTATAAAAGGCAGAGTGAATTATTGAAAAGAAGATTACATGCATAAACAGCACGAATCAATATGTGTAACTGCACTTTGGAAGTTTGTCCGTGCACTCGACTGCGCTAATGCACACACTCGAAACTTGTGCTAGTTAGGAACAATGTCGAAAGGTTACACGTACATACACACCTGAGCATGGCAACATGGAGGAGACGTGTTAAGTGCAGGGTATATCAGGGGTGCTCAAAATTTTATTTTATTTTTTACTTTGTAAAATGGAACTGTCTAGGAATTACAAGTAATGTCTGATATCTAATCTGAATGTTCCATGAGTGAATGTACAACATTACAACTATGAGATATTAATAGCAGAACGTTGTGCTACCTGAGGAATAAAGTACGGGGTGTGCTGTTGTAGGAAAATGAGCAGTGACTGGGTGATGGCACAAAGCCCTCAGTCCTGAAGACTTTCCTGTTGGAAAACATAAAGTTACAGCTTTACCTCTGACTGTTACAAAAGCACCGACACTGGAGACTCCTTCCAAAAATGCTTAATAAACATCTTCTCACAGAAAAATTCTGTTTACATGGCGCATCAGCGATACAAGTCCCTGTGTAAGTTTCTATGCAGAAATGTTATAGTTTCTATCGTATCCGGACAAGCATATAAATATAAACCTGTCTTTTAACTACTGTCAGAGCGGTGCTGTCCAATCAGAATCAAGAATTGAACAGCGCTGTGGACACCTGACCGTCACACCCATATGTGGTTCTTCCCCAATCTGTTCCCACAAAGTTGGAAGCACACAAGTATATAGGATGTCTTTTAGCATTACAATTTCCTTTCACTGGAACAAAGAGGTCCAGACCTGTTCCAGCATGACAGTGCCCCTGTGCACAAAGCGAGCTCCATGAAGACATGGTTTGACCTACTATGTGCTCTAATATCCCATATGCAGAGTACATACCAGAAATACATATTGTACTGTATTGTAATGATGATGTTAGGATATAATGACTATAACAACATTGAGAGTAATCACTAGTGATCTAAATAACAAAATCAAATCTCACACCTCTGTGTACTCCTGATAGTCCACACTTTGACAACCTGTGGGTTATAAGACCTGAGTACAACTGGCTCTATCCAGACACCTCACAAACATACACACACACACACACACTCACTGTCTGCTCAGTGAGTGACCAAACTTATTGACCCGTCAGTCATTGCTTTTATGAGGACACTGAATGTCTCTCTAGAACACAGCCGAAGTGTTTTGTCTAGAGTGGCTAGTGTGTGTTTATTGTTGTTATTGTGGAGGATGAGCGTTGAAAGAGTATAGCTCAGGTCTCTCAGTAGGCCCAGTGTGTGTATATGTGCATGTGTGTGTGTGCGCGTGTCTGAAGTTACATGCAGAGCGGAGTGTGATTATAGGACGAGATGGGGCGGTACACAGGCACACACACACACACACACACACACACACTGAGATGTGTATTTATATGTTTGCTCAGGCATTACTGTAAATTTCGGAGGAAATTTGAATATGCGGATGTTGACCGCGTGAATTTATCGCCGCCGCCGCCAGATTACGTTCCAGTTCACAGGAGCCCGGGGTGCCGGAGTATCTTATTACGATTCTAGATGAAGAATAGTAAATAAAAACCTGTCTCCCGCTGAGGTGTTTGTAGCCCTCAATCGCTCAATCCTCCTTAAACGCTTTTCCCCCAACACACACACACACCCTTTAAATATAAGCCATAAACAGTGTGAATTTACAAGTCCTTCAGGACTACCAGTGATAGAAGAGGACAGCAAACTTGACAAAGTCAGAATCAAGACAACTTTCTTCATTGCCTGCTTTTTTTCCCCTCGTCGTCTATTTCCTCACGTTAGCTTACTTCTTAGTTTAATCCACAAAATAAAACATTGATTTTTTTCTTTCTTTCTAACAAACCATGTGAGAAAATCTGTATCTTTGGCCACATTAACATTAGCCTTGATAGCATTCAGTGCAGCCTAATCTATTTAGCCTTAGTGAGAGTGCCACGGCTAGTAATTAGCTTTGTGCAGCAAACCGAGGCGGTTTGTTTTATTTATTTATTTTTTTCCCTTTGCTTATTTTTTGATTAGTTTGGTTCTTTTGAAAGGAAGACGATGTTAATTACTCCCTCTTTGGCTCTCTCTTTCTCTATCGGTCTACTTTTTCCCTTCTCTCTTTCTGTCAGGGAGAGAAGCCTGAATCCCCCAGTGGCTAGCGTAGCGTGTGCTTTGCTAACGCTAATCAGGCCAGATGCGCAGCTGCTTAAAAAGGGAGCAGTACAAAAGCAGCTCATCAGCAGAGACATAAAGCATCAGATTCATGCAGATTAGCGCCTCCACGCTAATTGATCTTTTTGCATTCGTTTGCTGATTTGTTGCAATTAATGTGGCGTAGCTTTAGCAGTCGTAGTCAGTTTTTGGAGCAGTTTCTCCATCACCTCACATTTTTGCCGGTCATAGGCTTTATTTGTTTTATTTGCATGCCTGTGGATGGCTTTATGTTAATTTGTGTGATGGATGCATAAAAAATGACTTGCGAGTATTCTGTTTCCTATGGACGCTTGTTACCGCATATGTATGAAAAAAATATATTTGCAGTTGTAACTTTTTTACTAAGAATACATCAGGGAGGTTAGATATTTACACACTGCAAGTCACGATTGTGCGATATTAACTCTCAATTGCAAGATATAAATTCAAAATTGGGTGACTATTAACTCGCCATTGCAAGATATAAAGTCACGATTGTGCGATATTAACTCAATTGCAAGATATAAAGTCACGATTGTGCGATATTAACTCAATTGCAAGATATAAAGTCACGATTGTGCGATATTAACTCACCATTGCAAGATACAAAATCATGATTGTGCGATATTAACTCAATTGCAAGATATAATGTCACGATTGTGCGATATTAACCCACCATTGCAAGATAAAAAGTCACGATTGTGCGATATTGACTCGCAATTGCAAGATATAAAGTCACGATTGTGCGATATTAACTCAATTGCAAGATATAAAGTCACGATTGTGCGATATTAACTCTCAATTGCAAGATATAAAGTCACGATTGTGCGATATTAACTCAATTGCAAGATATAAAGTCACGATTGTGCGATATTAACTCAATTACAAGATATAAAGTCACGATTGTGCGATATTAACTCTCAATTGCAAGATATAAAGTCACGATTGTGCGATATTAACTCAATTGCAAGATATAAAGTCACGATTGTGCGATATTAACTCAATTACAAGATATAAAGTCACTATTGTGCGATATTAACTCTCAATTGCAAGATATAAAGTCACGATTGTGCGATATTAACTCTCAATTGCAAGATATAAAGTCACGATTGTGCGATATTAACTCTCAATTGCAAGATATAAAGTCACTATTGTGCGATATTAACTCGCAATTGCAAGATATAAAGTCACGATTGTGCGATATTAACTCACCATTGCAAGATACAAAGTCACGATTGTGCGATATTAACTCACCATTGCAAGATAAAAAGTCACGATTGTGCGATATTAACTCGCAATTGCAAGATATAAAGTCACGATTGTGCGATATTAACTCTCAATTGCAAGATATAAAGTCACGATTATGCGATATTAACGCAAGATAAGTTGCAATTGTGTGATAGTAAAACGCAGTTGTGATATCAAGTTGTAATTTGTTTCCTTCCAAGTTGCGAATTTAACTTTTGCAAAAAATTGGAATATCGCATCAAAAATTTGCGAATAAAGAACCGTTTCCATCCCACCTGTTCAAACTGGCACATCTCGCTCTCTGCCATTTTTACTTTTCTTGAGCCAATTATCCAATCACATGATTTGTTGAGGCAAATTCATATGACCTTTTTTGATGCGCGTCAACGAATTCACTCTGTAAACGTGTTCCCATCATAGTTTATGTGCATGTTTTCATATCTGATTAAAAAAAAATTATCTGCCTCAACTGAGCGCACAATTTTTTTATGTGCATTTTGGATATTTTATTCGCATCTGGTGTTTCCATCCAGCGTTTTTTATTTTATTTTATGCAATACCCCAAAAATTCGTGTCAAAATACGTGGATGGAAACATAGCTAGAGAAATCAAGTCTAGTTGCAAGGTATAAAGTCGCAATTGTGTTATTAACTTGCAGTTGTGAGATATTAAGATATCAAGTCTAGTTGTGAGCTATCAAGTTGTGTGGTTTTAACAAGTGATTCTGAGAAGTCGCAATTGTGAAATATTAACTCACGGTCGCGAGGTAAAGATTCCAGTTGTGTGATATTTACTGTAATTGCGAGTTACGCAATACAAAGTCGCAATTGTGTGATATTAACTCCCAGTCACCAGATAAAAAGGTGACAAATTAAAGGTCAGTGTATGTTATACTGTGAGAGGCTGCAACATTTCTATCCTGATGGGAGTGGCCTCTTTTGGGATACACACACACACACACACACACACACACACACACACACACACACACACACACACACACACACACACACACAAGGCCCACTGAATGGTTTGATGAGGATGAAAATGCTGTAAATGATATGCTATGAACTTCACAATCATCATATCTCAACCCAGATTTAACTTGGAGAGTCCAAGAATGGAAACAAGCAGTTTAGTCGTTATCTAGTCATGGTGCCATCGTTTCCTCTTTCCCAGGCCGTGTCTGCTGCCAGTAATTTGATTGTGGCTCATAAAGAGCCGACAACACCTCTGTGAGCGTCGGGACACATGAAAGGAGAGGAGACGTAATCTGCAAACATATTTCCATGCGTATTACACTAATGATTTCATCAGGTTAAGGGTGTGTGTGTGTGTGTGTGTGTGTGTGTGTGTGTGTGTGTGTGTGTGTGTGTGTGTGTGTAACAGAGTTCTTTCTCCCTCCTGTCTCATCTTCAGAGCTCTATGTTTCGAGCCCCCGCTCGGCAAAATGATAGAGTGATGACGCTGACCTCTGTGCAGGTGCATGACCTGCTATAATTACATGTCTCACTGACACATGAAATGACTGTCTGTCTATCTCTCTGTCTGTGTCTCTCTGTTCTGTCTCACTTTCTCTGTCTGTCTCTCTCTCTCTCTCTCTCTCTCTCTCTCTCTCTCTCTCTCTCTCACACTTTTCTCTGTCTCACTGTTTTTCCTCTGTCTTTCTGTCTTGGTTTCTCTTTCTCTGTATCTTTCTCCTCTCCTCTCTCTGTCTCACTTTCTCTCTCTCTCTCTCTCACACACTCTTCTGTCTCACTCTTCTCTCTGTCTGTCTCTCTCTGTCTATCTCACTTTTTTTTGTCTGTCTCACTTTTCTCTGTCTCACTGTTTGTCTCTGTCTTTCTCTCTCTTTCTCTCTTGGTTTCTGTTTCTCTGTCTCTTTCTCCTCTCCTCTCTCTTGATCTTTCTATCTCAATTTCTCTCTCTCTCTCACTATAGATCATTCTGACTATCTATCTCCCTGTCTCTCTCACTATCTTCCTGTATGTCTCTCTGTTTATCCCTCTGTCTGCCTCTTCTCTCTCTCTCTCTCTCTCTCTCTCTCTCTCTCTCTCTCTCTCTCTCTCTCTCTCTGTCTCTCTCTCTCTCTCTCTCTCTCTCTCTCTCACCTCTTTTTCCTCCTCCTCTCCATCCCTCTTTCTTCATTCTCATATACTTGTTTTCATCTTCTCCCCCTCTTTACATTCATCCCACTTTGCCCAGCCAGAGTGTGCAACATTAAAAAAAAAAAAAAAAAAAATTCAGAAAAAGAAATATTGCATTAATTTTCAAATGATGATATTACATTTAGTGCGAGACCCTCATACATCACGCTGTGAGAACTAGTCCCTTACTCTATGCGCTTAATCTTAATGGTATCGCTGGATGTCAAGGGCATGGAGGAAATTAAATCGGAAAGTGTGAATAGACCAAAGAAGATATTATCTCTTGATGATTGCAGTTTTGATAGGTATTGCAGTGGATTTCATTTTCAGCGCATGCTGGAGAGATGAGCTAGCTGCCCCGTTTGCCCATTTTTCTTCGTCATGATTTATGTGAGTTGAACATAAACTTTTTTTTTTTTTTGGTTAAATTTCTAATGTTCTCTTTTTTTAACAGCCATTTTTTAATCTGCACACACACATATTCCATCTTTCTTCTCAAAGATCAACAACGCAACAAAAATTAATCACGCTTCAGCCTCAGTTGTATGTGGATGTCTGTTTTCTGGTGTATGATTGGTGCATGCGTATTGGCACATACACACTGAATGTTCAATGTGCACACACACACACATACACACACACACACCAGAAGATTTGAGGGGAAAAAGAGAGACGTCGCCAGGAGAGTTAAAAAAAAAAAAAAGCCGGCGAGACGGAGGGTGTCATTACTCAGGCTTGTTTACATTCTAAATACGTAATGAAATCTTGTTGGCAATAATGAAGGAAATAAAAGTTTGGGAAATTGTAATAGTGGTGAAGTTTGAGAGATGAGCCGCGGCCTGCAAAATAACATTTCGGAGCAGGGAAGCGCATTATTATGCAGTGGCTGTGCCTGCTGGAGACACCAAGATGAACAGCCTCGGCTTGCCAAAATGCTGTTAGTGCCTTCCTGAAGTATGGCACATTGTAAAAAGGCCTCCGATTCCATATTGAGATTATATATAAAAGTATATCCATACACAGCATTATATGTTATAGATGCCCGACCCCCCAATAGGCAGGATTTTAAAAATAAATAAATAAATAAATATATAAATAAACATATTGCACTGGAACCCATCCCTGCCCTGATCTTATAGACCTGGATATTAAAAACAGAATATTGCATTTTCCAGTGGGTCTGGATATCCTGACCACCCCCACCCCCCTTGTTTTTTTCTTTTAGAGAGAGGGAATAACGACGGGGGAAAAAAGTGATCTAAATGACAAATAAAAAGTCAAATGAGATGAGGGGAGGGAAAGAGGGGGTTGCAGTGAGATTTGGGAATCAGCTCTGTCATGATGTGAAGTACAGAAGTGTCCTTGTGTGTTCACTTAGTTATTTAATTGTTATTATTATTATTTTTGTCTGATTCTTCTTACCTTTGAATCTAAATGACTTGACACGGTACAGTACTGTGCAAAAGTTTTAGGCACATGCAAAGAAATGCTGTAGAGCAAAGATTCCTTCAAAATAATTAAATTAAATGTTTCTACATTAAAAAATACAGTAAAGAGCAGTAAACAGTAGTAAATGAAATGAAGTCAATGTTTGGTGTGACAAAAAAAACCCATAAAAATAGTAGTCTCCGGTGCATCTTGCAGAACCAGACACAGTTCTTCTGGAGACTTTGACTTTCGCACTCACTTCTTATTTTTGCAGCAAAACCCAGCAGCCTTCATTGTGTTTTTTGCCTGCAAAGTGGTCTCTACTAATGTTTGGGAATCTAAAATGTTTTTGTACTGACTTGATAATGTAGAAGTCATAAAATAAAAAATCTATAACAAAGTTTGTACTAAAATAAATAGGGTGTCTAAAACTTTTGCACAGTATTGTATATTTGCATTTTTGACCCAGCTTGCTGAAGGTAAGTGATGGTCAACAAATTATTTGTATTTGAATCAGTTTCTGCGTCGCTTTGACGAAGTGTGCCACCATATTGGGAAACGCCCCCCAACAGCTTTTAGTAATAGTTTTCTGTTTAGTAACAAGTTACACACTAGGCTTGTGAGATTGTGTGTTATATGCCATCATCCTGCCTGTGGCTTTGAGGGGAAACGAAGGGGGCATGGCCAGACATACAGTGGGGTCCAAAAGTCTGAGAGCACTAACGAAAATGCTTCTTTTTTGCATTAATTTCGAATTTAACACAACAATTTTCATTACAAATTATATTGCTGACAACAACCTCATTGAAAATTAGAATCTTTGAAATATTTACACAAACTATTTCAGAATTTCTTAGTATTTGGTTCGTCCCCTTTTTGCTTTAATGACAGTGTGCACTTGAGCTGGCACAGACGCCACAAGTTTGTGCAATACCTTATGATCCATTTTAGATCAAATCCATCGGAGTGTTGTCTGACACATGCTTCCGTAGAAGAGATCAACTGCAAATCTGACCTTTTGTACAAAGCAGTTAACATGGTCAATATCACACGTTTGCTTACATTTAATAGGGGCCTAGAAATAGTGCAGAGTCTTGAATATTAAATACTTTACATTCTTTGTTTTAAATATTTCAAATTTCTAAAACCTGTTTATTTCCAATTCAAATTTAAAAAAAAAAATTTTTAAATCCCAGATTTTCAATGTGGTTTCAGACTTGCATCATTACACAGGGAAAAAATATTGGAAACTGGTTATGAGTTGCCTGTAGCTGCAATCCCTAGCATCTAGTCTTGAAAAGACTGTAAATAAACACGTTATTAGCTTTAACCAAGCTCATTATTAAAGTATATATTATAAAATTATATAAACTACACATGCATGTGCTCTGTATTGAGCAGCAACGTCACGAAAAAGAAATGTTTGGTTGCTTCAGACAGCAGGTTATTAAGGTATAGGAAACACGTATAGGAAACAAAACAGGCGAAAAGGAAACACATATTACAAGACACAACGCACTTTATTTTTGTCCATCTGTAACACCATGTTTTCCGACAGACATTTAAATTGTCTGTACTTGATGACAGTTGGAATCTGTCGACGATTCCCGATACTATCGTCAATCGTCCCAAGCCTGTTATATACAGCTATATTTATTTATTTACTTTTGCTGTATTTTCTGGACGTGGACCAGGTGATTGAAGGCAGCCATGTAGGTCGAATTCAAATCTGAGATTGTTATTGGCACATATTATTTGTCAGTCATTGTGAGAATTACTGTGATCTTTGGCATCAAGGTGGTGCCTCATGAGCCAAGCCTCACTCTTTTTTTTCAGGCTGGCAGTTTAGTCCAGAACAGAAAAATTGGTAATGTGAAAGCTGTCATGCGGTAGCAAACCCAAGACTAACTGTAGGAGGTTGTCTGAGTTCGGTTGCATCGGAACCGAGCCGCGATTCCCGTGAATGTGAACGCAACTCGTTCAGGAATTAAAGTAACCTGCACATGTGTTTTAGCTGATGACGACATCATTAGTTTCCACAACACACCTGTACCATGAGTGGCAGGGGAACGATGCTCAATCGCACCAAAATAATAATAAAAATATATATATATATATATATATTTTGAGTCGCTTTGTGTTCTCCATGCACGTTTGTGATGATGTAAGATGAACGCAAATGCACCGGGGTTCATTAAAATCAAGTGAGTCTGAAACCAGAGCAACACTGCGGGGAACAGCGGCACTCGGATTCGGACCGCAGCAAATGTTCCCAGTGTGAAAACCACCTAAGACAATCCCTCTCATCACTATGACGATCACAGCTGCGATCAGAGACAGGAGATGATGATGATGATGATGATGATGATGATGATGATGATGATTTAAAAAATATATTAGACAGTTTTCCATAGGTAGAGTGAGGGATACGTAGTCAACAATGAGATATCTGAACATGTTAGAAAACACAGAGAGACGAGAAGAGGCTTGTTTTGCTGTAATTGAGCTAATTGGTTTGGCCGTTTGCAGAAGCTCGGATGCCAGTGAGCAAACCTATGTGTGCGTGTGGGAGTGAGATAGCAGACACACTCCAACACCTTTCCAAATCTGGGATTTCACCCCCAGGGTTTCCAGCACATGGTTAGAAGGACCTGCTTTATTCTTTAATCAGAACATGGATCTGAGTCAAAGCTCATTTTCTGTTCACTTTAAACTTTAATCAGTAACACTAATTTGATATGTTTCTAGAATGTACTAATTTTGTCTTTTTTGCAGAAAATCAATGGTATAATCTTATTTAATGATGGTTGTCTTCATGCTCGTTATAACTTTCCTTATAATTTGCTCTTTGGAAGAAATAATTGAAATTTAGGTAACAAGTAAATCAGACTAATTCTTGATGATAATCTCATTAATAAATTGAAATGAGTGTCATGTGATCAGATTCCCCAGTGTGTGTTGTATCCTTATACCATCCCCTCTGAAAGTATTGGAACAGCAAGGCCAATTCTGTTGTTTTTGCTATACATTGAAAACATTTGGGTTTGAGATCAAAACATTAATATGAGACGATAGATCAGACGTTCAGTGTTTATTTCCTGATAGTTACATCAGGAACTTAACTTAACTTTTAACTTAAAACAAGGCACCTTTTTTAAAAAAAAAACCCAAAAATATTCTTTTTAAAACGTGACTGATAGGTGTTTCTTGCTGCCCAGGTGTTCCCTGTTAAATTGATTGTTTAAAGAATTAATAGCTCTGAATGTCTACTCTTGGTTTAAGCCCTAGGTTTTGCCTGTGAAGACTACATTTGTTGTTAAAAAGGATAAGCCAACATGAAGACCAGAGAGCTATCTATGGGAAAAGCAAGCCATTTTGAAGCTGAGAAAATCTTTCAGACTATATATTATAGTTAGATGGAACTTAGATGGAAAATATAGATGAAACCTATATTTTTAAATATTGCCTGATGTGGCGGTTTCACAAATATATTCTAAAACAGAAAAAATGAATACTCATTAAGAAATTCAGATTTTATGAATATGCAAATAGGATATGCCCCCAAGCCTATGCATACTCACCCACGTCTCTTGATGATTCAGTGTAATAACAGAAGACATTTGCATATTGGATCCTCATATGCTTTTAGGTTTAACGATGCAATAGCACTTAACTGTCACCTGTTTAACTAAGATTTCTAATTAGACTTTTTAATGTAATCAGATTTCCTTAAAATAATGCAGCAACACTGCTGCAGTGGTATTTGTTTGTTTGTTTGTTTTTACAATTTGTCCAGTCGACACATTCAAACTAGTTCTTCCCCAAAAATGTTATCATTAAAAACATTTTACAAACTTTAAATGCACCGCCTGAAATCAGAACCTAAAATACAAAAAATACATATGTACAGTGAAAAGTTAAATGATCTCAGACATCCAGCCTGATCTATTGACCTCAACGAAATGCAAGTTATAGGGCCCGATTCACTGCTGGGTTAAGCACCTGCTTAAATTCATTTTCAGATTATACAAATTACCTGCATTTATTTCACATCTTCAATGTTGCCAGATTTTTCAGTAGCTTCTGGACCACTGCCTTTAGCCCTTGAAAAAAGGACAGAAAATGTGAACTGAAGATGAAAAATTGCATATTTTATTTTCTTTATCAAATGTAATATGAACATGAAAGCAAGAGATATATGAATGAGAAAAAGGCAAACAACGAGTCTAGTGTATTGGCAATATATTGCTGCATGAATAGTCCTAGTTATAATGATCAAATTAATTTATTTTAACAATATGACTTCCCACCCCATTATTCAATGGATAAAATAGCACTTGATCCAGCACACCCTATTATTTTGCATTTTATTTATTTATTTATTTTTAATACTGAATGGCCTTACATTATACATCCAAACTCCAAATACGAAGTACGCTGTTATTTCTCACAAAAGCACAAACTTCCAGCTAGCATATAGTGTTTATTAGTGAGTCTGCTTAATAGCTTTAGTATGAACTCCCTGAAGTAGAACTGTGTTTCGTGTACATGCAGTAATCTAGGGAATTGGCATCATTTCCAGCCATTTATAACACTGCAACAATTCAGAAATAAAATCTAATGATTTTCACTTGGCCAGTTGATGAATGGAAGATTTGTAACGTGAAATTGACATGCTAAGTGTGTTTACTTTTTAAGTTACTCTGTTGTATGTTGCCATTTATTTTTAGTGGCATTAGGAAAACATTTGAATGAAAATATTTCCTTTTATAATTAAAAAAAAAAAAAAGAAAATTATGCAGAGGATCTTATCTGCAAATTCTGTGATTTAGCAGCGAAAATATTGTAATAAACATTTGGCCCTAAATGTATATTATAGGCATTTACTAATTGTAAATGCTTTTATACAATTTAAATTTAATGTAAAAAAAAAAAAAAATCTCACATATTCAGTGCCATGGAAATAACGTTTATACTATTAATGTACTTTTACTATTTAAAGAAAACTAATCAGATTAATTTTATTGCTTTTGATGTAGGATTATTAAATTGATGTTCTTAAAAAATTGTGTGTGTGTGTGTGTGAGAGAGAGAGAGAGAGAGAGAGAGAGAGAGAGAGATGATCTGTTCCTAGAATCGTAAATACTTACTGCAGGTTAGGCTTACATGTTTTTATACAGTATGTCTTCGAAACACACTCACGCACACACACCTGACATGAAGCAACAAAAAAATAAGCGATGGCACAAAATGGAAGATTTCCTTTTCTCCTCTTCTCTGATTTTATCATCTTCAGTCTGTCCCCCTGATAAATGCGTAGATGTATGCATGTATGTAAAGACTGCTCCGTCCTTCTCTCCTCATTTACTTCACCTTCTCCTTCATTGTTTTTGTACTTGATTGGCATTTGTGTAATTGGGGCACAGATTCTTTTTCAATGTGACGGGAATGTGAAACCCGTCTCTCATATGGATGCGTTTATATGAGAGAGAGACGGAGAGAGCGAGAGAGAAACCCCGAGAGACCACAATTAAAAGGGTTTTGGTGTTTGCTAATGAATTACAGGCAGTCATTAGTCTTGTGCAGTCATAAAATAGCAAATTAAATTAAATTAAAGACCTTCACAGTGACCACTGTTTTTGTTTATGTAGACAGTACAGTAGCATTGAACGTTATACATAAATGTTTGTGCCTATATACGTACATGCAAATAATTTCAGTCTCAGGTGCTATATAGTAGACGTAATGTTAAATTTAAATTTGTCTGGCTGTGTTATTATTTTTGTTTAACCTGTTGTGGTGCTCAGTGACTTCTCACATTGTGTGTTATATTATTTATTATACCATAGCACTGTTTAATTATTGATTCTGATTGGTCAGAAGGTGTAACAAAGTACGCAAGGACTCATATGGTGGATACCCCACATAAATTGATTAAAAAGCATGTCGAATTGTTAATACGGTGATGTTGTCTGTGAGGAGATGTTTATTTAGCATTTGTGGAAGGAGTCTCCAGAGTCAGCGGTTCGTAACTTTAAACTGTAAAGTTTTCCGACAAGGGAAAGTCTCCAGGACGGAGAACTATGCACTGTGTTTTGGTGTTTTGTTTGTTTAGTTGTTGTTGTTGTTGTTGTTTGTTACAGTAACTTGACAAGCTACTTTTTTGTGTTATTAACTTCAAAAGTGAGAAAGATTGGGTCGCTGGTGAGGGAAAGACTATTTACTTGTAACTTGTAACTTGTAAGAGAAGGGGGCGGATCAGGCTTTTCCCTGAGTGTGTTACGCCTCCTCATGATGCAGCATGAGCAGCAGTTCGAAAAGATGAGGTTGTCTGTAACTGTTTGCAAATCGCTGTGTTGTAAGAAGAATAAAACACTTGTTATCGGAAACACAGGTTATTGGAAACTAATCAACTTCATCACACTACCCCTTTGTTGATTGGTTTCTTATAACCACACTCCCCATTATGTTTTATTCCTTACTTATTTCCGTAGTACACAGCTATTATTTCGTCACCTTATTCAACTTAGATTGTATCATTTATAATTCATAGTTTGACTAACACTCATGTTTAATTGTGTCTCTACTTTTTGTATCATATTTTATAGTGTGTGGCAAGTGAATAAACATAAACATACTATAAATGTAGCGCATATCTCCAAGGCCTTGTTTTTCCTGGACATGTACAAGTCTCTCTTTCTCTCTCTCTCTCTCTCTCTCTCTCTCTCTCTCTCTCTCTCTCTCTCTCTCTCTCTCTGATTAACGCGTGATCAGAAGCCGTCTCAAACACGCCAGCAAAGCCCTCTTTAATACGCCATATTTATGGAACTATTATTCCTCTACCCATTCGTCATATTATGAAGCAAAAGGCGAGCGGTTGTTCCGTATTAATGTTCTTTTCTTCCTTTTCTTTCATTTGTTCCTGCTTTTTTTTCCTTTTCAGTGAGTCGGAGAGAGGGAGAGAGAGAGGGTGGGAGGGAGGGTGATCTCTTTTGTAAATACGAACTGTCTTATATGGCCCGACAGAGGCCTGGGGGCCACGGTAAACAAATGCAAACGTAATTATGGAGGAAATTTCATAATAAACTGTAACTAAGATGATTGCCATGCCTGCTGTTATCCATCCACTTAAGCCCTGATTTTTCTTTTTTTTTTCTCCTCGACTTGTTATTGCACCAAGACGGAGTGTTTCTGTAATCACAGTTGCGTGAATAGAAAAAAAGGGGCTGAAAACAGAGAATAAGGAAGAAGATTGATATAGTGTGGGCTGTCTTAACTTGAGCTCCGCTCCCCTCCATACCCCGTTTCCCCCCCTCCTGCTGTTGTGATTGATAAATTTATCTCAAAAGCTCCCAATCTATTTGATACCCTTCTTGGGATACAACACTTAAAAAAAAAAAAAAAAAAAAAAAAGGAAGGAGGCGCTCAAGCAAGATCTTGGAGAGGCAAGTTTTTTTTTTTTTTTTTTTTTTTTTTTTTTAAAGCAGGCGAGATTTGAAAGAAGAGCTAGATGTGTTTGTCATCTAAGACAGTGCAGAGTGACAGTTTTACATTAAAGCGGGTCATTATATTTCCCTGCCGCCACCCGAGCTGACATTTTTACAAAGTGACAACTTTTACAGTTTGATAAATCAAATTTATGCTGAATAATGTGCGTCACAGCTGTCAGCGAGGCCCAGCGAGCGCCAACAAGATGCGCAGGCTCCACATTCAAATTTCATCCTATTAGCATTTAATTTCTCTGTAATCCCACACACCCAGCACACACGCCTCTACACACACACACACACACACACACACACACACACGCACTACTAAATGCAATCTATACCCCCTTTATAACATCTTTATCATACAATCCGTCTTTCTTGACAATTAAGAGCGGCAAATCTAATCGCAGGGATATTGGAATTACACCCTGCTTTTTTGACTGGTGTCACAAACATGAGTTCTGACTTCCAAGGCAGCTGTCAAATCTTACACACATACACACACACACACACACACATACACACACACACACACACACACACACACACACACACACACTTAGCACTACAGCACCATCTTTTCAAATGATTATGATCTTTCTCATAAATTTAATGGCTTTCAGGTGGCATCATTATTCTCATAATTTCCTCAAAAGTTAGGTGGCGTTTGTTACACCGTGTTTCACTTTCTTAAAGAAACCCTCCAGATATAGTCTTTTTTTTTTGCTTGTATAAATTCTTATTTTTAATTTAGTTGGGTTTTTTTTTTTCTTCTGCTTTTGTGTTTTCAGACAGCAGCTGAACAGGCCAAGGCTCGACTCCAGCTAGTGCTCCAGGCTGCAGGTCAGTGACTCCTCACGACTCCATAAAGTAGCCAATATCTTTTCCATACCATATAATGGCCTTAAAACGGCTTTCTATCACTAAAACAAGGCTTCATTAACATTTCCCCAATCTGATAATGGCTAGTGCTTCATTTTTTGCAGTCATCTTCCAGTGACCATGTGTTTTATTTTCACTATTATATCGTATAATAAAATCTGGGAAATGCTAGTTAAACTTCACCAGTCTGCAATTTTAGGAGCTACACACTGATTGTATATAGAAACAAGGTCGGCGTCCACACCAAAGCGTTCAGCTGATCGTGTTTTCAGTAAAGTTAGCTAATAGAGATATAGAGTTATCATCCCAAATTCTACCTAGACAACATAATGCAAAAAAAAAGAGCAAACAAACCAGTCAGTTTGTCAGTAATTTGGCTACTCAAGTGAAAGTGGTCGAAAGTGAGTTCTTTTTATTCTACTGAGAGAACCAAAAATATAATTTTAAGAACCAAAATAAAAATAAAAAACATACATGAGATACGACTAGAAGTTTCTAATAAAGTATTTTTGTCACTTTTTTCACTTGAATGAATTAATTTTAAAAAATAAAAAAAAGGTTTTTTTTTCCTTTTAATTTCAGTTTAATTTTTTTTAATTGTCTTACAGTACTGTGCAAAAGGTTTAGGCACCCTATTTTTTTTTTAGTGCAAACTTTGTTATAAATTTTTATTTTATGACGTCTACATTATCAAGTCAGTACAAAAAACATTTTAGATTCCCTAACATTAGTTTTCTAGCACAAAATTAAATGTTACAGAAAAATGTTTGTATGTCATTAAAGAAAGCAGCATATTACGTAAGAGACACTTTTCAGACAAAAAACACAGTGAAGGCTGCTGGGTTTTGCTGCAAAAATAAAAACCAAGTGCGAAAGTCAAAGTCTCCAGAAGAACTGTGTCTGGTTCTGCAAGATGCTCAATAAAACTTGCCAGCTCATTTCCCTATAAAACTGCACTAATTGTACCGGAGACTACTATTTTTATTTTTATTTTTTTGTCACACCAGATATTGACTTTGTTTCATTTACTACCTTTACTGCTCTTTAGAAACATTTAATTTCATTATTTTGAAGACATCTTTGCTCTACAGCATTTCTTTGCATGTGCCTGAAACTTTAAGCATATGAGGGTTAAGAACTTTGCTTGGCAGTTTTGATTCAAACTCACAACTTACCAGTCAGTAAGATCATAACCCATAAAACTGTGCAGTGTAACTGCCCTCACAGCAAACTGCACACCCACTAAAACTACAGAAGGCAAAAGTCAAGTCCATTTGTCACACACACACACACACACACACACACACACACACACACACGCACATTGCGATTCATACATAGGCATATGCTGAACACTCACAGGTTTGGGCCTGGTGGTCCTCTAGCAGTTAAACATGTCTGCAGTGTGTATATCTGGTCCTGTGCTTTCAGCCATGAACAGAGACAGCAAGTCATATTTCATCTTGCAACGGAGAGGAAAAGTCATCTTTCATTATTTGAGTTGTATATATTCTGCCTTGTACCATTTGAGCACTTTGATTACGAACCAGATGTGACGGCTTGTTATTGCATTTTAAAGTGCAATCCGTGTGTGTGTGTGTGTGTGTGTGTGTGTGTGTGTATGTGTGCGCTGAAGCCCAGCTGACGTTTTGTACAGGAAACATATTAAAGGTACCCCAATCATACATCATCTGTGAGCCACCCACCCATGAGCATATCCCAAACACAGACACATACATGCACACACACTTGCACCTTTATGCATGATGGGAGGGTTGATGAGTTTGGTGAAATAGTAAGGAAGAATTAACTTCTTTTTTTTTTTTAAATGCTCATCTATGTTAAAAGAACTTTTTGAAGCAGTTCTTTTAGCAGGGAACAATTTCAGCCACTTTTACAGTCACCCTTTCTCAGGCTGGTTTTATGGAAATGGCATTCTGTAGAGTGTGTGGTGCGATACACCGATCAGCCATAACATTAAAACCACCTGCCTGATATTGTGTAGGTCCCCCTTGTGCCAACAAAACAGCTCTGACCCGTCGAGGCATGGACTCCACAAGACCTCTGAAGGTGTGCTGTGGTATCTGGCACCAAGACGTTAGCAGCAGATCCTTTAAGTCCTGTAAGTTGCTAGGTGGGGCCTCCATGGATTAGACTTGTTTGTTCAGCACATCCTATAGATGATCGATTGGATTGAGATCTGGGGAATTTGGAGGCCAAGTCAACACCTTTAACTCTTTGTCATGTTCCTCAATCCATTCCTGAACAATTTTTGCAGTGTAGCAGGGCGTATTATCCTACTGAAAGAGGCCACTGCCATTAGGGAATACCGTTGCTATGAAGGGGTGTACTTGGTCTGCAACAATGTTTAGGTAGGTGGTACGTGTCAAAGTAACATCCACATGAATGCCAGGACCCAATGTTTCCCAGCAGAACATTGCCCAGAGTATCGCACTGCCTCTGCCGGCTTGCCTTCTTCCCATAGTGCACCCTGGTGCTGTCTCTTCCCCAGGTAAGCGACGCACACGCACCTGTCTGTCCACATGATGTAAAATTTACATGCCCATTGTAGACACTTTCGGTGGTGGACAGGGGTCAGCATAGGCACTCTGACCGGTCTGTGGCTAAGCAAGCCCCATATGCAGCAAGCTGTGATGCGCTGTGTGTTCTGACACCTTTCTTTCCTAGCCAGCATTAACTTTTTCAGCAATTTGTGGTACAGTAGCCCTTCCGTGGGATCAGACCAGACAGGCTAGCCTTTTGCTTCCCATGCGCATCAATGAGCCTTAAGCACCCATGACCCTGTCGCCGGTTAACCGATTGTCCTTCCTTTGACCGCTTTTGGTAGGTACTAACCACTGCATACCGGGAACACCCCACTGGACCTGTTGTTTTGGAGATGCTCTGACCCAGTCGTCTAGCCATCACAATTTGGCTCTTGTCAAAGTCACTGAGATCCTTACACACCATTTTTCATGCTTCCAACACAACTTTGAGAACTGACTGCTCACTTGAGCCTAATATATCCCATCCCTTAGCAGGTGCCATTGTGACGAGATGTCAATGTTATTCACTTCACCTCTCAGTTTTAATGTTATGGCTGATATATATATATATATATATATATATATATATATATATATATATATATATATATATATATATATATATATATAAATTCCTTTGAACTCATTTCTTTAACTGACAAATGTTAATAAAATAATATTATTCTTGCTTACGGTTACGGCAAAATGAACTTTCCTTATACCTAAAGCTAAAAGAAGAACCATGTGACCACCAAACTCAACTCTGACTTTAATTTTTAATGCTTATCTAGTAGTTCTAGTTTAGGGTTTTTTCCTTTTTAAGTGTAAATCACAATGTTTAAATATTAAGAGCACTTTTTTTTTTTTTAGATTGATGTTTATTATGCAGATGCAGAACAGTACAGTAGAACAGTAGAGAGTGCTGTTGGATTTCTGTCTAATTTCTCCAAGTTCTCTGCTAACTTCACATCAGTGATAAAAGAACAAATCTTTTAGAATGAGCTAACATCAGACCTCACAAGTGAGTTTTATTTCAACGCCGATTACGCCGACAGGTTTCTTTGACGTAAAAAAAAAAAAAAGAGAAAAAGAAAGGGTCAATTGAAGTGAAATTTGATCGTATCCCTGACCTGTGATTAGTAGTCACCACACTAGCCATGTTATCCTGCGCTCTGCAGTGTGTGTTGGTTTTATTAAAAGGGCTCTGCGCTTTGTTACACGATGGGCACGCCACGCTCGGCCCTCGCAGTGTCATTATTTCAGCTCCCCAGCTCCCCTGATGCTACTAACGTCCTCGTAACGAGAATGGCCCATCATAAAAATGAAAAAGTCTGGGGTTTGAGTGGCGAAAAAGCCGGCCTCAGATGGCCAGATGTACGAGTATTAAAAGCAGCGCTGTCTCTGGATATCCTCTCTCTCAGAACGGCCTATAAGCAGCATTTTTATGGCCCGAAGAGGGAGGTCAGTCTGCAGACGCCCAGACAGAGTTGAGTAATGTACTTTCTC